>SSSI01010615.1:0-20154 GCA_004796505.1 Oryzaephilus surinamensis
ACAACTTCAAGGAATTTACCTTATAAAACAAAATAATTGTAAATTAATTATTAATAATCAAGAGATATCACATACTGGAAAAACGTATGGAAATCCGACCATAATACAATATCAAGAACTTCATTTAAAAAATTCACAACTATCCAACTTTACAATCAACCTGAAAAATCTACAAATGGGAAAATTGTTACCATCTCACAATATGCAACCTGAAACATTATCAATAATAGACTATTACAAGTTCCATGTGCCCAGTGTTTGGACAATAATCTTATATATAATATTAATAATTATATGTGTATTTGTATGTTTAAAATTTAGGAAAATTTATCAGCAGTTTGAAATCAACTTAAAAAATTCATCAATAACCTCGAACATTCAACCTAAGGGCAACGTCTCTAGTTCTTCACTTCAGCTTCCAGGTGAAGCTTCATTCTGAGGATGGAGGAGTTATCTTACAGTTCCAGCCGTTGTACATCGTATTACATATCATAATTATGTTGAGATAACAAAACTACATATTTTTTATATTAATACTAAGAATTCCATATTTTATACAGTATGCATTTTGCTGATAATTAAATTGTAAAACAATATACAAATGTAATTTTTATAATTTAGTCTTAATCTGTAATCGCTTAAATAAAGTTGTATCTTGATTTTAAATAAAATTGTTTTTTTATAATATTTTGGAAGGACCAAAATATAATTTATATGTATGTCTATTATACCTATTGTAACAATAATTTAATACGTATTCACATAGACTAATTTATATAAACATAATTTGATTTATTAATCAGACGAGTATTTCGAATAAATTGTATATTTTCGGAAAATTGTCATAAAAAAAATTTTCATCAATTTCGTCCATAGTAAATTTATTCCCATTAGTACATACTATTAGATAAATAGATATACGTATGTATATTATGTGCACATACGAGTATGTATATCTACTCGTAGTTGTAACATATTTTCTATTTTATTCAAGCAGAAATAGAAAATTTAAAATCAAGCTGTCATTTTCAATTTGTAAAATTTAGTTGGGTCCTATTACCACCCTTTCTGTTTTATATATAGCACAAACATTCCATTTGCCCGTTGTTATCGGAAAATATTTATTATTTACTTGTATCTATAAATATAGAAATCAATACACTTTAAATTTGTAAGTTCATGTTCAACCCCTGATTTACTCTATCTAGGTATATACAAGCTAAGTGGATGCTGTTCAGTGTAGGTGTTTTACATTTGACAGATTTTCACGTTTAATCATTCATAATACTAAAAGAGGTCAAACTCTAGACTCTACCTATAACGAATATAGAATCAGTATACCTACATATAATTAACTTTTTTTCTTGAATTGAATATTCTATTTTCTATATTAGATATTAAATAGCTTGTGGCGTAATATAACTTTATTTATAGTTTGTGAAAAGTTTTCCATGGGTTTCCCACAAGACTTGACCGAAATAGACACACCTGATACTATTACCAGTCCCTTATAGAACTGACAAAACACATACAAACACAAAACTTGTACCCCACATTATATAATTTCATGCTTTTGGGTGTGTTCGTGAACAGGCCATGTTCGTGTTTTCTAACTAAATAGAGAAACTATCGCTAGAAGGCACCTAAATAGTACATCTTTCATATTATGAACGAACCGCCAGCATTTTGTACTTCATTCCAAAATGTGACGTCATTATGGAACTAGTTTGTTCAAAACTCAAGAGTATCCCGTTTCAATCGAGTCAAATGTAATATAGTTGCGTGACCACCATATACTTGTGTACAAAGCTTAACACGAAAACAAAACGCACATTTTTTGTATATATGTAGCCCATTCATATAGTCCACATACTCGTTTATAAATACACACATAAATGGCATTTTTTATGAACATGTAACGAATAACAAAAAAGTTCTTGAAGTGTTGTATTGATCACATGAGTTGTGGAGGTGGTAGTTTTTTTTGTCATTTGATTTATTGCTCTCCGACTATATAAGGCAGACACATAAAACGGCGTCAGTTTCTTGAGAGACGAAGAATAGTGGCAAATTGCTGGAAAAGAATTATGAAATATCGGTTTTTTCTTAAAAAAAACAAGTCATTTTTGAAATTGATAGAAAATATACCTATCAAGTTGTATTCAAGACAAAAACACATATTTTTTTGATTTGTTTGATTGCAAGAAACTGTGACCTTATCTACAAATTAATGGTAGAAATAGGAATTGGGTTGTAACTTTACTGGTTTATAGAAACGAGATAACTGCAAGACGAGTCATTAAAAGCTTTTACCAGATTTCGTTAAGTTCGACAGTTATCCTCTGTCTATTAGGAAAATATTATTTTATAAAAATGTTAAAAGGTTATTTCACATTTTATAGTATATGTCGACTATTATTGAACGTTTTGAAGAATTGCCGGTCAAAATTATGATCGCTTGTTTCTACTTGGCTTTTCAATTCTGTCAGTAAAATGAATTATCAGGCCTTTTAGCAAGATCTTATGGCGTTCAACTAATCATTAAAGACAAGTAATCTTGACAATGGTAAATAAAACTGAAACAAGACTATTGTTCGAAAAGTAATTTATTCTTTCTCTGTGCGACAGGATGAAATATCTGATTTAATGATTTAAACTTTGAAACTTTAAATTAACGTAAATTGCAACATGTAATTTTTTATAATGAAGCATATTAAAAAAGTGTACTTTCGAGTTGAAGTAGTTTAAAGTGCATTTTTAAATACATTAAAATATTCATGCAGTGAAAGGTCAAAAAATAATTGCCTTCTAATTGAAAAAAATCGATTTATTTGTTTTAATTTCATGTCAAAATTAGGGGATGCATTGAATACATTCGGATTCAATTCACACACAATTTCAAACAAAAAATTGTTCTCCACATAAAATAGTTTTTGGCCATTTCTAACCACAAACGTTGAAATTTAAAATGAACATATATATATCGTTTGTGCATCGCATCCGAACTTGCACCAGCAGTCCCAAATTAACTAAATATGCTCATAAAGCCGTATGAACAATTCAAAAGTTGTAATTTAGTCTAGTAACAGAAGGATGACTACAACAATTTCAATAAAAATGAACACTACATTAATAATAATGTTTCAAAACCATCTGAGGCAATGTTTAAGAAAGAAAATTTCAAGTTTCAGCTTTAAATGCACTTTAAGAACTTTAGAGAACTCTTGTAAGTTACAAATATTATTTGGGACAGTATTATACCTATATCTGGACCGAATACAGGTTTCTTTTAAACAAAATCTAACGATGTTGAAATAAAAGTTACAACTTGTATGTACATTTATGGAAGGAAACTTTTACAAATGAACCGACGTAAAGCCTGCATTTCCAAAGCTAATTTTTGTTACATATTATATTCCAATTGTTTTTGAGATTCGAATTTATAACTTTGTTGTCTGATGTGTTCTTACATATACATTCGTCTAATACGAAGTATAACGTTGTAAAAACGTGTACGTGTTCTTCCATAATATAACATGTGAAAAATTTATAAATATTCATACATTTTTCATGTAACGCTTCATATATTTCCTCCAATTTTATTTATGATTTATAAATCATTGTAATATTTTAAATTGCTAGTTGTCCCAAAATATAAATTGCGTACATGTATATAGAGTGTATTATTTTCAAAAAATTATGATGCACACATACTTTTAAATACATATTAATTTCTCTAAATGGTTTGATGGCATGGTGTGGACGCGTTGGTGGTGTGGGTTTAGTAAATGTTACCTGTAATAAGAATAGAGAGAGCCCTTGGGAATTTTCCATTAGATCCGGGTGTGTGCATGTATGTGGATATATGTATATATATGTATGAAAACACTAAAGGGAATGGGGACACAGGTGTTTGTAACTCATTACCGAGTACATTGGAACCTTTGCGTAATTGCCACATTCTACAAATAATTCATAAATATACACCAGCCAAGCGTATATGTATATAGGGGATGAATTTCACATTTAAAATATTTTCATTCACTTAAAATCGATGTTAACAAAAAACAAATGTTTGAAGGCGATAAATCTCACAAATTGGCGCGAAAATAATGAAAATGCATGTAATCATAATAGTGCACTAGTTGACATTTACACTAAATTCATAGATCACTAGACAGGATACAAGCCCTAAAAGGAAGTTATGAAAAATGACTTTTTATATTCTCACATAATATAATGATGGTGTCTGAAGACTGTCTTGAAACTAAATTGTTTCAATAAAAATTGTGATATTATACGAGGGCAGTTAAAGTTAGATGGTGATAAAAATTACGTGAGCAATTTTTAAATCGATATTAAGCACTACAGGGTGTTTCCCAATATACTCGTATAAAACTGTGTAATATTGATATAATGTCGCCATTAAATGGGGAACGCATTAAAGGTATATACAATATAATTTTCGCATCGTTAAAGCGAACAACACAATATCTGTATTTAATATATAAAAAAATATTCATAGCTAATTAAAAATTGTATTCAGTATAAATTAGAACGTCAGCTGGTAATTTGCCAAAATACATTAAAAAGAATGAAAATTAATTAACAATTTTTCGATGCCAATAATAATTTATATTAAATGATTAAATTGTATTAGTCGCAGTGGCATTTAAGTGACGTTGAACAGATACAAATGTTCTCCAGAAACGGGAAATTCAATTGAAAGTTTTATAACAGGTTTGAGTTTGATCTGCGACTCTTAACCTCGAAAACTTAATGGCTGAAAATCAATTGATAGCTAACTTTTAACCTACTCTTTGCCACCAAACCGCCCCGTTTCAAACCACACCACCATCAGACCTAATTCTAACCATCGAACCTGCACAATGAAAAAACCGTTCGAATAACTAATGGCCATCCATAAGTTACATAATAAAATAGAGAATCGAATTGAGAGAAAAAATGGCAATGTTTTTTTCATTTCATTTCAAAAAAAAATACCTAGTGCCCACATAATTTCCAATCTTTTTATAAACAGGAATTAATTGACTTACAGAATAGGGTGAATTGTTTCGTATGATTATTTTAACATACCGTATGTAATAAATTTATTCATTTAAAGGGTTCAGCAGCACAATAGAGTTTTTTTTGTAAAAGAATGAACTCTAATCGTAGCTCATTTAAAATTACAAAGAAGTGAAAAATGTTTCCTTAAAACTTTATATTTCTCTAGGGTATCTTAACTCAGTAGCCGTGAAAATGTGCATTTATATTTACCGAAAAGTGCTCACCAGGGAAGAATCTAACAAGATTTTTCTAATTTGTATAACAAAGTGAATGTGAACGCTTCCTGCTTCTATTCTACATATTTGAAAATGTATACATTAGACATTCACATACAATGTAATCATAAATATAATATTAACAAAACACATTAGCATTAATACGTATTTTTTCCTAGTGGTGAAATTTATAAAATATTCACCGTTGTGAATGCTGTTAAAAGCTATTTTAATTAACTTAAAAATCTAAAAATAATTCTAGTTTGAAATGCTAATATTAGACCATGTCTGGTGCTGTTTACTAAAAACGTTAAACAATTTTAAATATTGAAAATGTTCAATTAGAATTGGGACGTTACTATATTTTATTAATGGCAATTTGAATAGCAAAATTTGAACGCAAGGGACCTTTTCGGATAGCTTTACGACAAACTAGAACGAAGCCTTTATAAAAGAGCTTTGCGACGAGCAGTTGTGTTAGAGGGATGCCGGGAGGACAAACAAGAAGACACCATTATTATGTATATGTAGATACGCAAACATGCACCCGATATAACAGAAATTTGATCGTGCGTGAAATATTCAAGACCCTGAATGGGATTCCAAACATACTAGTAGAGTAAAGTTATGTGATCAAAACGTCGAGAACGACGACACTGTGTTTATTAAACTATGGGGGACCGTTTGAGTACCAAAGCCCAAAGTTTCATTATTTTCAAAATTATATCGATATATAGTGATTTTGATGGATTGTTTCGACTAAAACGCAAACTCACAATAGATACTGATATACGGACTGTCTAAAAGACTTTTCATTTCGATAAAAGTCAGATTTACACAGCTAAAATGATCTAGTAATTTTATAGATTCCTAGAAATGTTTCACAAATTGGTCAAAAGGTGGATTTTAGTATAAAACAATGCTTTATTGTTTGCTTACGCCGTGATGCATGTAATTTCGATTTAAATAAACAGAATTCCAAAAAACAATGGTTTACTGGCTAACTCTGAAGTTTAGCATGTGATAAAGTTGGATTATAAACTGGAAAAAAACGTTTTCACTATCGTGCATTATAATAACTAGAATTATAACTGAATCTACGATCGCTCTGTGAAACAAATCGATTAATTTCAATTAGATCCTAAACTTAGACGACATAAAGATGAAGATATACGACCATATTTCATTAAGTAAACTCTCTTCTGCTAGAATATAACGTTCTATCAGTTCCTTAAGGAATGAATTTATAGAATACATGAGAGGCGAACAAATACATATATATTTCCAGTATTTGATAAATTGTTTAAGAAATATTAGCCATAAAATGTCTTTGGAAAGCAATTTTGGTATCTCGATTCAAGCCATTAATATTAATTAAATGTGAACTCGACTCATTAAATTTTCGTCCTCGTATCTCTGTGTATTTGAGTATGGGTATTTATTTAAGATCGATATTTTATAATTGAATGTGGGTCATTATTGAGATCTTAATATAAATTTTGTTTGCCATCAACTATCATCAAAAGGCCTTGTTTTTTATCTATTGATTTAAATGTCGTCTAGTTTATTGGCAATAGTTGAGTGTTATATATTTTGAAAATATGTATTATAAGATTTCTACTACGATATAAAGTGCGCATGTTGAGAAGGGTTGAAGTTTATAATTAACATACAACCTTATCAATGTTTCAACTACCTTTCAACCCTTTCTTATTGTGTTATATTTTGATTTACGAATAGAAAATTGTTTTTCGAATGGAAAGTGTGGGTGTGAGTGATGAGAAAATGAAACTTTCATCGTCTGATATTTTATTATTTTCAAATATATTAAATGTGATTGATTATTTATTTAGCTTGCAATAATTTAGTAAAACACAACATATATAGTTTATAATGAAACAATTCAATTTCAAAATGAAGGAAAAATATGGGGAAGCTTCACTTTATCTGTCGTTCCACAAAACGGACGTCAATTTTAAAACAAAAGACAATAACCGAAAATGTAATTGAATTTGAAATGAAAATATTACACATATGTGGTGTAGACGTATATTTCAAAAGATTCCAATATTAATTGGATTTTGATCGAATCATAGGATAAAATGAACATATTTAACCATCAGAATGTAAAATGTAAAACATGCTTATATTATCGAAAACGAGAATTTTTAATTTGCATATGAAACGTACCTAGTCTCTTTTTTTTGGTAAATCTTTATTAATTTCTTTTACCACATTTTTTCCAAGTCCATGTTTCGCTGTAAAAGTTCTAAAAAATTAAAAGGATCTAAAAATTCTCTATCCACAAAAACGTTTAATATGTTTAGTCTCTTTTGGTGTATACTTTTTGGGTACAATTGAAGTCGTGTATGATTAAATTTTCTATAAAATAATTGCATCAGAATTTTCCATTCAATTGCAATTTAAAATGATGTGACCTTCCCTCTGGTACATACGAGTGTATAGGAAACTTTTTCATGGGCTAAATCAACGATGGCATCCCATATAGTATGGCTTTTATTTAATTTGACGTTACGGATAACGATTCCAACTAATTACAACGGACGTGAATATCGGTTCTACTATACTGCTAACTAAATGAATCCATTTTAAGTGAAACGTTTAAATATTCTAGTCTCGTTGTTTCTATATAGCTGAACTACTCTAATACCATTTTAGTTTGGATAGTACCATACTAGTTAGGGGTGGTAAATTTTCGGGGGTGGATAACTACACATACACGCACACACCCAACGTCGTATTAAAGTTATTTCGCTTGATTTGCATAAGGGCCTTCACATTCACCAAATCCAGCCAAATAACACACGCTCCTCTTTCGCACTTTAAATATTAGTATGCATGTTACAAGTATTGATTTTGGATAAACAATTTCTCCTCCTTATCTCTCATTATTAATCGAAATATTATTATAATTTAACGTAATATTATATATTTTGCGTTTGTAATTTAATGATTCTTTATGAGAACAAGCACGCGTGAGTTCATTATCCGCTTTTTTTGGGCATACAAGCCTATTGGAACGTTATCGGATTTTTCCTTTGTATCTCAACTTCTTATTACCAACCATCACAAAGAGGCTCTTTTGACAATGATGCATGTTCTAAATAATAATTAATTTACTATATAGAGTAAAATATTAAACAATTAATTAGGTGAATAACTAAATAGACTTCAGAAAAGAAAAACGAAATCGATAAGATTTGCTCACGATTTGAAAATATAAGTTTTATGTTTTAGAAAAGTATTTTCAATAATGAAATGTCTTTTATAGTTCATCATAATAATTAAATAATTATTGATCACTTTAGCAGAGATGAATTACAATAACTTGTTCAAGGAACATTCTAAAAGTTTTCCAAGTTCAACTAAATTTCTCAAATACTTTTAATACTTTTTGAAGGACTATTTAACAGTTTGTCCCTTTTGCTGCTTTCCAATTATTGATTTGTTGGATATAAAATCAACATTAAAACGTCAAAAATCATAAAACAAGCTAAATGCATATTAATAACAATAACGATGACAAATTTTCATTTGTCAATTTTTCAACTAAATGCGATGAAATATTGCTAGAGCGCCAGAATGTTTTTATTTCGGTTAGGGAAAAATGTAACTGTAGCACCATAGTTTCCGTACAAACAATTACTAAAGAGGATTTTTTTTAAATTGATAAAATCTAACCAATCTCGAAAATATCACAAAAGCAAACAAAAAAAATGAACAATATATTTGGGGTTTCTTTATGCGAAAGTTAAATACTAAGTTTCACATGAAACAGATGTTTCTAATTTTGTTGAAAACAGAAAGAAGATTTTTTTCTTACATTAAAGTCATCGCGTTATAGTCTAAAGACAAAGTTGTTTTTAGTTTAATAAATTGTAGCCGCGAAAAAAATTCTTTAAGGTTTAGAACAAGCTTGTTTATCTTTACACAGGTTTGTTAGTTATTTTTGGAGTTCCATTCACATTTTTCTTCTTTATTTAATTGAAGTCTTATTCCGGTAAAGTCTAAAGTGTCCAGTTTATTGGAAACATTTAAACCACAACAAAGACTTACACGACCCTTATTGACAACTCTGCAAATTCTAAACATTTTAATTACATCTAAAATTGTACTTATATCTAATTTGGGCTAACATAAAGGCCATTGCTGTTTTAATGTACAATTTAAATTAAATTTGGGACAAGTCATAAGTTTGTAATTAGTTCGTATAGTGTGGACGATGTGATGGCCATAATTATATAACAATACGAAATAAAAATAGTTCTTTTAAATTGTGTATATGGAAATTTTGGTGCAAAAAGAACATTTTCTCTACACACCCACAAAAATTCATAATATAATTTCAACAGTTTCGTTCGTGAAAAAGTTGAAATTGTAGCATGTGGTGCCATCATATATGAAACAAACTTAGATTGGGTTTTTTATGCTGCCACCACCGCCGCCACTGCCACTTATTTCAATATCGTGTCGGTGATGTGTCTTTCAAACTGGCTTTTTTTCTATCGTATTTCTGATATTGATAGAACTTGCACAAAGAGTAAAAATTTAAAGATGATTGTGACATTTACTTCCTTTATCCTCTTATTTTATTTTACTATATTATTTTATTCTGCATATATGTAGTAGTAAAAATATTATAAAAGAAGAAGTGAATATGTGTGAAATGTTCGTCATAAATTTAGTTTCGTAGCTTAATATTCTTGACACTTTTTTTTGACATTGTATACATGTATATATGTATATAGAAAAGAGCGTGCTGTTGCGAAATATGAAGTCGAATAAAAAATGGGGATCAAATTGAGACTGTTTAGTGAAAAAAAATCTAACACCTGATACAAAATTGAATAGGGGGCTGAAATTATTGGAATGCGACTCAATTATAGCATTAATGGTATTTTACTCTAATAGCAATATTTTCCATAAGTTCACTTTTCGCGAGTTAAAATTGAAGTATTTTGGAAATTGTGGAATTTTCATTAAAAACGAATCTATTTTCAAATAACTATGTTACTTCGTTATTTTTACGATGAATTAACATTGTTATCGAATAAAAATTAAGCTAATTATCAAGTTTAATAGAAATATGTTCAACCAGAGAGGAGAATTAGTCGAATGTGTCAAATCGATAATCAAATTTTCTGAATGAAACTCCCTATCTCTACCCCACTACATTGATTGGAACAAAATTATTTAATTTTATATGTGACGTCTCTTTTCAACCATGTCTAACTGACTCGTTGCCAATTTATCTGTTTTATTTTTGTATATGTGTCATCCCACTCAAACTCGTTGTCGTCTTTTTTCCCCATCATAGTATTTTATATTATGCAAAAGTCACTCAACACATACACATATATCCAATTATTTTGTCACTATAACGTTGATCGGTATAACTTGATAGCTTATTTCATGGAACACGATCCATACAATGTCATAAATTTATCATCATTATAAAATATGGTTATTTTGAAATGGTATACATATATGTATGTGATACAAAAATGAAAATAGTATAGACAGTATACTCAGTTCGTTTCCAATTGAAAGTCTCGCTGATTGGCTCACGTGACCAATTTTGAGAACGTAGAAATCTGTAAAATTGCTAGATTTTTAGTTGTGTAAATTTCACTTGTATTGAAAATGAATCTTTCAGGCCAATCCGAACGACAAATAATTATTTTTAAGTCAGAATCATTTATTTTCATGCAAAATTGTCATAATAATGAAAATGTTGTCTACAAATAATTAATATGCAGAAATTGGCTAAATATTTAATTAATTTACCATATTAATAGACGTAATAAGCGTAATGGTCAAATTTAATTATATGAATTTACCTAATATATATTTCTTTGTAGTAACTAAAAATGATAACTATTTAAGTTAGAACAAAATTACGAAATTCTAACATCAATGTTCAATTAGGTGATTCCCTGTAATAGATTCTTGATTCTTTTGATATGAATTAATTCTGTCCATATTTGAAGGCAGTTTAAACACGTCTATGTATTAGGTGAGAGTGAGGTTTGAAGTTGCTGCTGCCATCGTGTATAAAGGATAACATAAGATTGATTGCTACTCAAACAGATTAACATCAATATCATTTCTAAAGCCAGATAAATCTGTTTAGAGTTATTACTTGCCAAAATACACACACATCAATAATACTATTATCAATTAAGCAAATTAAAACGAACCAGGCATTCTCTTTTACTATGTATACGTATATGGATATAAGTACGTACATAATGTATTCTAAATAATTTGCATTTTTTATGCGTAAAGTATAAAACATGGATTTACATTAATATTTAATTATAAATTCATGTAGTTTTATGTTAGAAGCGTGAAGCTGTTGGCATATTATACACCATCTCTATTTTATAATATTAACCGCCCCTGTATACATATATACATATATATATACTCTAAAGCCATTATTGTTTAACATTATAGTGGAATAAATTTTCACGAATAATTAATGATTACATGTCAGCACTGGAACTGTATGTAATCATTCATACATCACTAACCATACTGTCATTTTACAGCCGAGAGTTCAAAACTAATCGATACTCTAAAAATATTTTACTACACATTTTTAATTAATAATTTTTCAATCGCAAATCTATACTATCCATTGAATTCTATTACGTTCATCCCTTTTTACATTAATATTCCGGAGGGAGAGTAAAATGTGTTCGCTTTTTAAGTGATATAACTTTTGAATTGCAACCCCTTTTTTAAGATCTTCCACCTATATATATACTTCTGCATTTTATGACTCACTTAAGAAGATTGATATTGGTAGAAAATATCAGAGAAATCCGCATAATGACCGATGATTGTATGTGTGAGGAGAAGCACAGTATATATAAACGCACTTTTTTTGGAACGAAATTGGGGTGGAATTGCAAAAGCCGTGGATGGCACAAAAAACTGTATTTATAGTGGAAATCTCAAGTTTTTTGATACAGAATTTTCATGTAGATATACCTAAATTTAATTTAAAAAAATATGTTGATCTGAGTTACGTTTTTTCTTTTAAAGAAAACTAATTTAAATTGTTTTACCTAACATGTATTTAACGTTGAAAGCAGGTGATTTTCTCTGAATATACAATCATAATTTTAATTTCCGTTTAACAAACAAACTAAACACAAACTATATTTTAAAATAATATGATTTTAGGTATGTAATTTATAAATTTAAAAGGAACGGATAAAACAAAATAACGTAAAAAAAATTTCATTTTTATTGTATATAGGTAATATGAAAATTTTATTTTCGTATAAATCTTCTAGCAAATTTTAAGTTGACATTTTAGATTATATTTTCGTGTAAAAAGCATATTTCTCTACAAGCCTTTTCATGTTTAGGTATTATACATATATATAGATGCTAGAAAATTTGTATATTGATGTTTTTATACATTTGTGTTGAAATATTCAAAAATAAAACGAATTAAAAGTCTTTATTTCTTTTAATAAATATTGTCTTTATTTGATATTTTATATTCGAAAATTTAGGAAACCGATTATCTAGCTGGTTTGAAAAAATCCAGTCATTTTAGTGTGCTCAGAAAAATGTGTGCGAAAGTAAACATTGAAAATTGACTCGAAAATTGTATAAATATGTATATAGGATAATATTTACCATAAAACTTTAATCAAATATTGTATAATATATATATCATACTTACTGGAAAGTAAGTTTTATTTTGTGTCAAATCTATGGGAAACTCCTCAAATAAAATATTAATAAACATTTTCTAATTGATGTGAATACGAGTATATCTACACATTTTCAATTACGTATATTTTTAATTGATCATTCAATAATTAATGTCTATTAAATTTTATATGCACATTATGCTTGAAAACAATGCTATTTACTTTATTTTAATAGTTTTTTTTAACTGTTCATTAAAATTTAATGTCATGTTAAATATATCTAATAAAATTAAACAATGAAAACAGAAGGACGTGTATTTAAATAAAATAAATTAATTAAAAAATAAAAATAACAAGGCCGAAAAAAAATATTATTAAAGCACTTCAGCTTGAAAATGATGGCCCAAAATGTAATTAAATTATTTGCAGAAACAGTTCTTTTACTCTTTCTTTTTTCCTATTTTGGTTCAAAGTTGTATTATTATTGTGTCTTTGTCTCTCCACACTAACTGTAAAAGACATTTTAATTTGTGTGTGTTGAGTTTTACGTTTTATTTCACTACTTCAAAACTGTAATGTCCCTTTCCTTTCTTCTACATCTATATGTATATATTTATTTTCCTCGTGAATGTTTGAAAAAGAACTGGGGAGCAGAAAGAAGACGAAATTCTTAATTATTGTGTCTCGTACATTTTATATATAAAATAATTATTATTGTAAACACGAACAACTGCTGAAAAAGAATGGAAATGGGAAGTAATTTTTACTTTTCTTTTACTTTGCGAATTTCACACTTTATAAATTTATTGTATATTAAATTAAAGTGGACCCTTTGTTTAGTCGACTAAAAATAGCAGAATTTAATAAAAAAAAAATGTATGAACAAATTGTCTTCGTGGTAGAAAATGAAAAATTTAAAATTTTAGTTAATTTACTTAATAAAAGCGAATTTGACGTTGAACGCTATATACAGAATGATTAATTAATAATGGTTGTGAAGTTGTGAACGTGTCTCTTTTTAAAGATATTGATAAGTGTAAATATTCGCAGCTGTTGGATAGGCACACCACATCAGGAAACCATCAAAAATTTCGCTCTGTTGCTCCACAAACGCGAAAATTATTAACATGCCCATTAACATAATGAAAATTAATTTTGAAACAGCATCAACAGCATCAGAGACGAAATCGTATACCTCTTCATTGTTAACTGCACAACACACATTATGAACGTCATGTTAAATAGAGCGACGCCAACGTACAAAATGTAGATTGGTTGGCTGAATGTATGGAGAAGACTATTATATATAATATTGTGGAGTTGAAAGTGAGTTAGTGTTGGTGATGGCAGCAAGCACTGAATCGCACATGAACCTGATCCCAAATTAAGATTCAATCCACACATCTCCAGAAGTGTACATGTCGGAACAAAGGTTTCCTAGATCAGATATTAAATGCTTGGCTGATGATAACTACCACATATAGAGAGCAATTTAACTCCCCCCAAACGATTGGAACGAAAGAACCCAATATTCTATATTATTATTAATATTATCCGATTTCCACACATTTCGCTTTTATTCTTTTAATTAATTCCAAAACAAAATTCGAAAAAATAAATAAATACACACTTTAATCTGTTTTATTTTATACCTCGAAAACGAATTTCAGAGGATTTTGATTTACAAAACTAAAAATATCAAAAATGTCAACTCTCAGCGTAAAAATCTACAGAAATCTGTAAAAACACAATACCATTTTAGTTGTTTATATGTGACTTCTGTGGAAATTGAAAGTCTTCTTTTCATTCCGAATAGCAAACAGTTTTTAAGATATAAAACACGTCCCACTAGAAAAATGTTTACGTTTGTTGGTAAAAATATTGTGAAGTTTTTTCCCTAAACTTCGTGGTTGCGTATAAATTATGGTTTTTTTACAACCCCCCGCTCTTGAACACGCACATATAGGGATCACAAAACAAAACCCCACAACCGGACATACAGTTATCTTCAATGAACACATCCGTCTGTTTTTATTTTTATTGCTTATACAATTATATGAATCATAATGTGGTTGTACACCCCTTTTTACACTTTTTCTTTGTTTTCTCATACACATATTGTTCTCGGTGGTTTATTAATGGTTATATTTTTTTCCAGATATATATCAACTTCAATTTTTGCGAAAATATTTTCATGACAAAATTCACTCAAAATGTTGTAAATGCAAAAATCAAACACGAACGACAAAACTCCTTTTTACGTCTTTCATTTACCTATTCATAAGTTCCTGTAGTAAAATATTATAGTAGTAGTAAACATACATATATACATACATGGAAAAAAGAAATATAGAAAAGAGTGAAAAAATCTGTGTAGATGATGGAGGAAATCCGTGCTTTACAATCAAAAAATCCGCCTTTAAAATTTCAAATTCGCATGCATGTGTTATTGTCGTTATACAAACAGAAAACAAATAATCATGCTTGGGATGTGTGGATTAAACGTGTGCAATTGTATGTACAGCAAAGTTGCTTTAATCGAACGATCCCTCATGTTTTCCTCTAGATCTCGTGAGGGTGTTTATGGTAATGTGGGCTCGGTTAATTTTGATTAGCGAATTATTTTCTCAAAATACATTATGAATTACATTTTCATTTTACAGATAATAATTGCCAATATTACCGAAAAGGCACAGAAGACAAGGAAATTAGGAAAAATAGATGATTTAATAAATTCGGTTTAAAACTAATGAAGAGCAATTTTCAATAATTGTAAATGTTATACATTTGATTAAATAGCCTTTCATTGGGTTTGGTTTAAAAGAACAAAAAATTGTCCTTACTTTTAAAAAGTGATCGATACGATTTTTATCTACAATTAGGTAACTAAGAAAAATTTACAATATAAATAAACCACCATGCCGTGGCAAGTAAATTGGCTCAAGAATTTATATAATAACGTGCTTGACTTCTTGTTAAACTAAAACAGTGACAGTTTTTGGAATAATTGAAAATAATCAAAACAAAAATTAATCAAATAACCAATTTCACAAACACAAAATCTGTATTGTAACAATAGATTCAAAAATTCCATTTTGATTCGCACACTTCCATGCTTTAAAAATTAAATACTCTTTATTTTTATTAAGTATGTACATTTCTGTCAAAGTCATAAACAAAATGTGAAATTCTTTAGAATGTTAATTTAAATGTTTAATATCCGACATTTTCAAGGAGTCTGTATAATATTTCTATTTAAGGGAGTTCATGTGTCCCCATAGGATGTTAACAAAATTTCCAAACATATAATAAATCTTTGATTTTCTCTCTTCAAAGTACAAAATACAATTTCCTCTCATTCACTAAAAACGTCCCACTGTTTGAAGCATTTAGCTATTTACAGACAAGCCTATTTGTGTTTGTCGGTTAAAGTTGGTATAACGCTGTTGATTTCATCTCCCTTTTTAGTAATATAAATTATATAGTAATCAATATAGAGACAGAGATAAATATATGGCGTAAATGTATGACAGTGAAAGATGACTGTGAAATGAGCAAAACGATCTCTAAGTGGATGTTTCTGTTTGGATGTTGTATGTGGAGGTATGTGTATGAATGCGAAAAGAGAGAAAGAGAGCAATTCCACATACACATATATGTATATGTACATATATACGAGTATATTCAACATCCACTACGAGTAGTTGGGAAATTGTGAAAGGACCGTCTTTGGTCCAATAAATCCTTTATATTCGTTAAATTTTTCTTCTCCCTAAAAACTAGTAATAGTAAATCTGGAAGAATAAAGCAAATTATTCGAAAGCACAGCGAAATATACAAAGAAGCAAAAGATTTTTCCTCTCCATGGAAATATAAAGTTTTATATAGTGAAACTAGTGTAGTTGGATAAGATTTCGCTTTATCCAGATCTCTCTTATTGTATTGGACTCTTTTCTTTATACTCTCTATATGTATACGTAGCAGTATTATTTAAAATTTCCATACATATAGGAAAATTCTTCCCCTTATAGCAAGTTTTATACTAAAATAAATGATAGTATCAATAAAAATTGTCAATTTCAAAATGTAATAAATATCTTTCGCAGAATTAACTTGAATTTGATTGTTGTTGCAGGCGTTGGAGCTGAGTTTGTGTGCTACATTCCCGTAAAAGGTAAACCAAATACCAATTTTCAATAAAAAAAAAAGAAATTAATATTACCTAAAATGCAAATTCATTTTTCAAGTAATCAACTTTTCCATAATCACACTTCGAAGAAATGATTTCATAATTTTCTCAGTCCAATGTCGTACCCTATAAGCAATCTCTTATTACCCACCCACAGAAAACTCAATAAAAACAAAATTAACACTCCAGCCTGTGAAAAAAGGACCGTTTTATTTTATTTCATTTTATTTGCGTCGATCAGCCTGTTCGCATTTTTTCCTTCTTTCATTCTGTATACTTGAAACTTACTACCTTTTACGAATAGCCTTTAGCTGTAATCACAGCATCCTGGATCTCATCACGTTTATAATTACAACTGCAATCATTCGGAGGTGCAATTCGGTATCCCTTTTCCCTTCTCATTATTGGCTTACGAGAGTCGGTCTCCTTCTCATTAGCGGGGCGTCGATGCTCTTCCTATTGCTTTAATTACGGGGACACTCTAATCTCGTCTCTTTTTCTCTACCGCACATCCAGACACACACACAAGCACAAAATACGATGACTTTTCACCCCCAATTTACCTTCTCAACGTTCTATAGCATTAATCTTACTACCAGCCACAGATATGACCCTTACTACACAGGAGCAGTTAATTTACTGAGAAATATTCATTAAGATTTTTATGAATTCCACATTTTCTACACTTTTTTCAATATTATATTAAAAATTGTAAATCATTTCAAACGTTTAAAAATTCTCTAGTTAAAACTTAAATTACGTTCAAATTATTCACTTTAGTTGAGAAAATTTTGTCATTTAAGTTTAATAATAAAAAGAAAATGTTAACGGTTGTCTAATTAAAAAATCACATATTTATTTCGAATTAAAATACGAGTAGAAGCGTTTCAGTTTAATTTACAGTATATTGTGAATCCTGAATTCACCCACAAATAAAAGGGTAAATAATTAAATATATAGACGTAATTAAACAGCCACGATTCAGATTTGCTCTTAAAACTGCCAATTTGATTTAATATACATTCATTATAGATTTTATTGCTGTTTATATATATTGAAAATTAAATAATTTTATTTGTCCTCAATTTGAATTTAGTATCGTTTTAATGAAACCAATAAATATTAGAATATCAAGTAAAATTGTTTTCTTTAGAAAACTATTTACATTTTTTTTTTAAATCATATTAATACATTTATACCTAAACAAGTTATTTTATACATATATTTAGTTATATGTATTTGATTCTATTTTGAGAAAATTAATGCTCTTGTACATGACATCAACTGGGAATTAATAATGTTTTAGTAAATTTTAACATATAAACGTAATAATATAAATTATTCCAGTTGGAATCAAATCAAATTATAATTACGAAATTATATGATTACTATCATTTTGATGATACAGTGATGATGACATAAGCTCTTTTTACCATATTCATATAATATACAACTATCAATATTGCAAATCCCGTGATAATTCCAATAAATTAAAATGAAAAACTGGCCATCACCGCACGCGAAAGCTAACCAGTCAGTGAGACTTTCAACTGAAAACGAATTGAGTTTGAATAATTTTTAATCAGTACACGAAATGCATTTTCTGCAAGTGTATATTCTGATTTCTGAATTATAATTTCATTTGTAATAAAGTGTGTCGTGCATATCACTTTAAATAACCAAAAGGTAGAACTATATACGGTAGAAAGATATTCCATTTTAAACTGTCAAGCATTTCAAATTTTATTAAAATATCTTATCGCGTGTTCAAGTATTGCAACAAGATTTAAGATTTCATCAACAACAATCTTTTCGTGTACATGAATTGAATTTATGATACAAAACGTAAATAGGATATACGAATGTTTATGGAAAAAGTGTTTATAAAAATCAATTTACAGAATATTATTCCAGTTTATAGAAATTTAAAAAAATATCAAAGAACTGTATGCACAGTTTGAATTTTTTGTCGGATTCGAAAAATAATCAAAAAATTTAATAAGAAATCGCTCGGCGAAGAACTTATAAGTGGAAACCAATTATAATATGCAAAACTAAATTCCTGTAAATGACAATTGAAAATATACGAGTATATTAGCAATTTAAATAAATTTGAAATTACGATAAATATCTAGAAGATTTTATAAATGAATTTATTTTGAACAAACGTTCATATATACTAAAAGGAGTATGTTATATAAAAAAATCATGTGATATGTAAAAATACATTACATACAGGGTGATTCAGAATAACGTTCGGAAACGCTAAGGGCATATAGTTGACATAAAAATAAGCCGAAAAGCCTTATAAACATAGGGCGAATTCGGTACCCCTGAAGAGTTATAAGCTGTCAAAATCTTCAAAAAAAGAGTTATTTTTTCGAATATCTTGAAAACCAATAAAGATATAATTACCAAATTTGGCATAGGGAAGTTTTTTAGTATTCTCTAAATATGTGTACAATTTGAAAACATTCTGTCTACTAGAAATGCACTTCTTCGGGGTGGCCAAAACTCTTGATGGCCATAACTTTTTTATTTGGTTATTAAAGTACATCAAGAATAAGCTTTTTCTGATAGAAAATTTAATAATATAACTTTTTTGTCTCTTTATTTTTTTTGATTGGACCAGTCATTTTCGTGTAAAATAAGAAAAAGCAAAATAATGTATGAGACTTGATCAAAAATTCACGAAAAATCACTTATGCTTATAAAATTTTATTGACATATTTTTTCAATAAAAACCGTTAAAATAATTTTAAAATTGTTAAAAAAGGATAGTTTTTTGTTTAAAGAGTTAATTAGCATGTAATTTATATTGGATAAGGCTAATGGTAACCCTGAAGAATCATGTTAAAAATTTTGACAGTTAACAATTCCTCAGGAGTACCGATTTCGCCAAATGTTTATTAAGGTTTTTGACTCATTTTGACGTCTTCTATATATCCTTAACGTTTCAGAACGTTATTCTGAATCACCCTGT
>SSSI01010617.1:0-40063 GCA_004796505.1 Oryzaephilus surinamensis
TGCGTTTGCTTTCGTTATCATAATACGGAAAGTAGATATCAGCGATATGAAATGCATACGTAGGTAGAAAATGGGACATTATTCACCTCTTTTGAGTTCTCCTATATGTATATGTATATGCAACCGAATACGAATAAACTAACAATAAACTAAAATGCACAAATAATGTATGTATACTTGTAGGCTTGCATAATAAATATATGTATGTATATACGATGTGTTTATAATAGTAGACAAAGAATAACTGGTATATTTACAAAGAAATCAAAATATTATCAAAGTTTTATTCTGTCTGTATACAAATATTTATTATTTTCATTGGCATATACGGGGACCATCCAAAAATTACGTGCAAATATTTCAGGAGACGAAAAAGTTCATAAAAACTTATCTAAAAAATTTATTGAAATCCATCTTTTAACAATTTTGAAAACTATTTCTATAATTTTACTCAGTGTTTTAGTTGCGTGAATCGGACTATTGCGTTATTTTGAAACACCCTGCATACTATTTGGTGAATATAGTAACTGCGATATAAATTGTCTATTAAGACAACGTGGAGGGCCCCCAAAATTGTTGGTGTGACAGGCAACAAGTTGTCCTATATAGTGGTAAAACGACACACTATATGCAGGTATTTGAGACCTGCGTGTTTACACAGGCCTATTACACACGGTATTATATAATTTGTATACATTCATTTGAATTTTCCAACGATTTTACCAAAAATATTTTTTCATTCAAATAAAATCAAATAAATTTTACATTCATTTACAAATTAGTTTATACTAACTTGTTATGTTTACAGTGTTTTTTTACACACACACAGAAATATATACACAATACAATTACAAATTAAGTAGATTTCTATTAACGATAAAATAATTCAATGCATACTGCATATATAATTGCATTAAAATAAATGTTTGAATTGAAATTGTTGGCAGTTAACCAACAAGCGATTAGTAAGTGCCTAATGAAATGTCAGTTAAACTAGAGGACATTCATGTGCGGCTTATTTCTTTTAACTATATTTCATTATATAGGCATATATATTCGTTTTCTATAGTAAAGTCTTTAATCTTATGTATATAAAATATATGTATATATAACATCTTAAAGAAAGTCAAGCGCTTGAATTTATTGCGATCATGTTGTTGCGAGAATTTCTATAGGAATTGATGCGATTTGTGGCTGAATAGACCATTTTTTTTTTATTTTGTCAATCGATACCATTATCAAAATGAGACATTTTAGTTAAAAATATGTATTAACAAATTTGAAATTGTGGTTGTAGCGCTTCTCCTTTTTTTCGTATTATATGTAATTGGAATTACAAATTTCTAATGCATGTAAATGGGCCATTGATATTTATTTTTTTCTGTAAAATTCGTAAATTTCGCGATGATATTAAGATTAAGGGAACTGTGTGGTTATTGTTATTTAAATATATACAATTTTATAAGCCAAATACATCCATATATGGATGAATATGTAAATGATATCAAAGTGAATGTTTGTAAAATAAGTTTTTTTGAAAAAAACTGCCCAAAGTAGGTAATCACAATATTTTATCAACTTATAAGGCATTTGAAAACAAAATAAAAACAAATCTTCGTGTATTGTACTCTTTCTCTCGTATAATACATGTGTTGAAAAACGCATGCATTGATCATATTTCTGATAAATATTGTATAAAATGTGCAATATTGGCGCGCGTTTATACACTACATTATATTGTTTGGTATATTATCGAATGGGGGCCCTTTTATATACAACGTGTCTGGCGCACCTTACATTATCATCCCATTGATCTCGAGCAAACAGCCGGGGGCCGGGGATATAGGTATATATATATAATATAGCAGAAAACTAGCCATCACACAGCACAGTGAAGAAGAGAAGAGAAGAGATGCGAAAAGGGGGGCCCCCGCGCGCGCTGTATTCAATATTTTTATCAGATTTTCGTATTCTCACGTTTTCCTAGCCAAGGATGTGGCTGATAAGTCTCTATGGTTCGGTTATCTATTGCCGTTTGTTTGCTAAAATTAATTCCAGGCAGAGCCGAGAGATCGCTCATTAATCAACTCTCTCCTCTTCTCTTCTCTGGTTGTGTGTTGGGCAGATGTTGATGGCCCTGGTTTGTGGATGAGAAAAGATACCACCCTCTTCACGTTTTGCTCTAAATACACACACATATACAGATACATAAAGAGGGAAAAAGAGAGAACTGTGTGTATAGGTGTTGAATTTTTGCTATTATACACATACATACATTAATTTATTTCTAACAACAAACTATGTATACATATATTTTTTTTGTGAAAAATCTTCATGTTGACACGATTTTTTATATTTTTATATATATAAAGTGTATGTAACACAATTTTAAGTATCGTCAGTTTAAGAAAAATGTTGGATGCTTAGTTGAAATGTGGGGCGCAGACTGATAAGGAGTTTTTGACATAAAAGTTGATAACTTTCATATATCCATTTAGTTCCAGCTTATTGAGCACTTGGATTCTAACCCATAAATCGGCGATGGTGGTGGTGTATGTGTATTAACCTCCTCCTGCTTATATATATGTATGTACGAGTATATATATGTAAGATGTATCATATTCTATCTACATTTTGCAGAACCTGACCCCCTTCCGTCTACATTTCAACGGACATTATATAAATACGATGATGATATATACATTCGATATCTCTTTGCTTATATTCTGGTGGTGGTATACTTATATATATGGTTTTGTAGGCGGCGACCGCCAACAACTATCGAACGTGAGATTTATATTGATAAAAAAATTGTATGTATATAATATGCATAATAACGATAAGAAAACGGTTCGAGTAATCTTATTATCTGGATCTGTGGAGATTTTTTTTTTGAATTGTTGTATGGTTGTTTTTTAGTCATTTGGAAAATTTTCAAAATATAAATCAACGTGTTGTGTGAAATTTTATATAGAAATCAATTAAATTCCAATTGTGTAGATTTGAATTTGAAAATGGTTGTTGGGCTTTTAAAAATATCTATTAGCTTGTAAGAACAAGTTGAGGCAATCACAACGCCCACAATAATATGTCACATTCGAAAGTGTCGTACCAAAGTTTTTTCTTTTATTTAATATTACATGAGAAAAATAAAGTACACCAAACCAAAGACAAGAGTATTATTATTGTGTGACGAGTATTATTATTACACACAGGGTGTTTGTTTGTGTGTTTCAAGTAATTTGTAACGACCAACTTGTGATATATGATGCAAAGCTTATAAAGTAATCACGACTCTTTGGTGTGCGACACACCAAGAAAAGATTTACTGGAATGTTTGTTATGTTAAACTGGACACGTTGAATGCATTTGTTTGGTGCCACGTGTTATTATTCACCGCTATATGTTGTAGATTAGTTTAGATCAAAGTGAAGGATAATAACATATTGCAATGTATGTGCTAATTTATAGCCACTTTTAGTGATATATGTAAGAAAATTGATTGCTTGAAACTACCAACTGATCACTTTATTTAGTCATTTTCTTTAATTTCAACTAGTTTTGTTTTTCATCTTGAATTTTTTAAAAGATATCGTAAAATTTATGTGACGATCTGGTTTTTTTTAAGCAAAAATTAAGCTCTTTTTAAAATTCATTAATTTTGATAAAATATATGTACCAACTTGTGAAATTGTTGATTTTCGTCCCTATATACAACCCTGGACAAAATTTATTGTGCAACGTCGACAAACTCGTTGTAAATCTCGGGGTGCAGATTGGCGATAAATACTTGCAGACAACAGGCTACAAATCGGACTAGACCTGAATCATTTACTAGCAGGTGGTTAGTGCATTAAACCTAGTTATATAGGGAGCGAATAATATACGCACGCACGCATCCACCATAAAATATTTCAATTGAAACATTCTTTTCTTTAACTGTATACATGCACAACTAATTTGTTAACGTTTCCATTATCTTTAAATCAGTACTTTTAAATACGTCATCCTGTATTTGGGCATTATATATATATGTGGGTTGTACCAACTCACATAATCTTGATTGTTATTTATATTTTAGACATAAACTGGTTAATCATTGTGCACTTAAAATAACATCCTTAATACAAGAGAGAAAACTAGAACGTCATCATCATTAACCATCACCATCACCATCATCATCATCATCATCATCATCATCGTCTTCTTAGTTATAATACACAGCAGCAATATATCCAATTAATTTAGATTTGTATCGTTCGATTCCGCGTTCTATTATTGTATATGATTGAGAGAAATAATTCGTAAATATCATTTTTTTTCTTCATCTTCATTTGTTACGTGAGATTTTTTTTTGTGGATCGGATTGTGGGCGTTCAAAATCCACGCCTCAATTTTTTTTTTATTACTCCATTGTCTGATCAATATCACACAAAACGACGGGTTCGATCAATTTACGTGTTGGTCTTGTTTTGGTTTTTTCTCTCTCATTTTTTTTTTTTCGTTTTTTTGGTTGAGATTTCAAGTTTATTTTGTTGAAATTTGTTTTGGAAAATTGGTAACAAGCTCAACATGGTATGTTGTGTTGTTCGATATATACGTATTTTTCTTGACATGCCCTTCCTGATATGGTCTTCTATATACAGTAATTACTAAACAAACATTTTTATTGTTCCACTGCTGGTTAACGGATGGTAGATATCTATTGAGTAAAATCTCTACAAGTGTGTATTACTATCATCCCATATGGATGCCAGGGGAGGCTGGGTCGATGATCATTTCGTGCTTAACGGGCGGAGTCCTCACTTCATGAAGTCTCCACAAAGAGCACACAGAAACACTACATTGTATATATGTATATATAGAGAGAGATTGAACGTGCGTCTTGTTAACTTTCTGATTTATGGCCAGATTCACATGAACCGGTGCTAAATATATGTATATGTCTAATTTAGTAATGGACTTGTATGAATTTTTCGTAAAACGAATGTGATTCCGTGGTTCAGTTATAATTTTATAATATATTTATACTATATACATTACCTATATGTATGTTACATTCGTAAACTACAAATGGCTAATAGTTTAAACATTTTAAATTGCTTTTTCCTACTACTATATATTTTCCACTTTAATTATCAGATTCGTATCGCAATGAAAATTTATTAGTACCATTTTATTGTCCGACAACATTTTGTGTTTTCTAGCATCTCCAATATAACATGGGATGTTAAGTACCTAATCTTTAACGTTGATTTCCTTCACATATATTTATTATTTTCTAAGATTGCCTTTTCGACAAAATGTACACCGTATATCTTGAAGTACAGTAATTTTGATTTTTCGTAATTGTTGTTTTCAATTTCCACTTCTAGTTCGAGTAAAAGCAGTTTATATAGACGGAGGATTAGACGATATCATTAAGAAATTATGACGATTTAAATATTTAATAAAGACTTTTTCTAAATGGAAGATTTTTCTGAAAAAAAAAATACAAATTGCAACTCATTTCTGTAAACGGATTTAGATTCAGCGGATCCCATTTTAATAAAAACACTGATTATAACTTGAAAAATCACATGTAGGTACGTCGTCGTGCAGCTGATATGGAAATTTGTCGGTACAAAATTAATTATTCAATGAAATGAAAATTGTGCACACCCCAATGATGCTTAAATTATTATATTTAGTTTGTAAAACTTGTAACGCTTATAGTATAATATTCGCTAAAGATTTCTGATATCTTGTTTTGGAACAATACCGGATACTCGAAAGTTCAGCATTTGATAAATTTTCAAGTGATTAGAACTTCCTTTATAGATACAGATAAATACTTTATGTGTGTAAGTACTTTAGTTGGTATCAAAACCAACTATACATATCCGCATTATTCGTTATTACTAGCTCGCGATCTTAAGACAATATTGTTTTGCTGTTATAATAATCATTAAAAAAAAAATTGTAAGAAAAAGAAATCGAAAAGAAGAGATTATTTTTTTCTCTGAATTTCTTCAAGGTAAATACTAGATTGTAATCTGTTTGGGTGGAAATGCACTAGGCTGTGTCATTATTAGCCATTGTTAAAACAATCAGATTATTTATTAAGCTCTGCACCATGTTATAGTAGTATTTTTTTAATTACGTTTACTTCTCAGTAAGGAAATGTTTAACATTAATCATGTTAGAAAATTTATCCAATTTTCTATATACAATTTTAATTTCCTCGAAACATTTATGACAAATATATCGTATTTGTTGGTATTTCTATATAAATCGAACCATCACTCATACATTGTTATTGTGTAGATTTATTTTCTCGTATATAATCTTGTAAGTTGAAAATCGTTTTTAACTAAACTAAAACACAATATATAATATCCAACATATATATTTATTTCTGTACATTGAGCAAAATCCCCATATCGGTACTTTATGATTTTATATTATATAAATATGCAGATTCGTTCCCATTTTCGTTTACGATCTGTCGACGGAAACTGCCGGCATCTACCAAGAGAGATGTAATATCCCGCTGTCTCTCCACTAGCTGATTAATGATGAAAACGATGACAAGATTTTAACAAAATCAACATGCTACTCGCCCACCATACCGACAGGAAATTATCGCCAATGAGAATGTGCACATCATTTATAATTTTACAATTGCTTGAATATTATTATATATGGTTGGGGACTGTTTGGAAAACTAGATAGACTCGATTTTCGTAGGTAGAAACATGCCACTGGTATTTTGTTGTGTAAGACAATGTTAAATGTCTTCACCATCAGTTTGGAACGATTTTTCTTCTCTGGAAGATTGATGGCCAACATCTCGCATTATAAAAATTCGTATAACATTCATTTCCCAGTCGATTGAAATCTTTTATTTGCAATTAAAAAAAATAAACTTCCCTATATAGCACACGATATTTTTTTTTGCATATCTAACAAGACATGTAAAAATTTATATTCCAACACAAAAATATAGGAAAGAATGGAAAAAAATACGTACAAACATTATTTAAAATAATCATATATATGTACATGTATAAACTAGGTGTAAAAAAATGAAAAGTTGCGTGTTGGTTATACATATTACCATAAATTTGATAAGCGATATACGATAAACTCCCATAAGCGTATCACAATCTAAATAAATATCTGTACTTTTAAAAATTTTTTTTCTACCTTTATTTTTCACAAACTTAAAACGTATATACAGTATATATATGTAAATATAGTGAGTGACTGCCAATGTCAGGAGAGGAAAGCTGCTGGCTGCCTTTTAGTTAGTATATTTTTAAAATGAAAAAACATGGCCGACCGGTCTGAAGATATGATTTGATAGCTATAGCAAGGACAGTTTGGAATTTAATCTTATACCCATTTAATGGTATAAATTATTCATTTTGATAAGTAAATAGGTAAAACTCATTCCATAATCACAATCTCTCTTCTACGTTTTATGCGATAAAATGTATATGCACAGGTTATTCACTTGGGAACGGCTTTTTGTGGCCAAGCACAACATATACATATATACATTTATAAAAAGAAATAAGCATAAAATATTCTAGATATATTATTGTAAGTCTAGTAAAAATTATGAATATTTATGTATTTCGTACTTAATTAATTAATTTTTTTATGCACTTTTAATATAATGTAATTAAATAAGTATTATACTACATGTGTTTTAATCTACATACTAAGAAGTACTTGAGAAAACGTCAAAATTAGTTAAAACTTATAAATCTTTAAATGATGGTGTTAGGAATTCGTGTCCTGTGACATGATGGTCGTTTCATTACTATTTGAAAAGTCACTCAATCATCTAGAAATACTCAATATAATATTTACAGTTCGCTTGAGACTGAGAGAAAGAGTATATATGTATATAGTACGGCCCCTTTTTGCCTGCGAGTGAGTTTTAGGAATATAAACTCTGACGAGAGAGTGTTACTGAGTATATATATACGTCGACAAGATTAATGTAGATCCTTTTCATACAAATACAACTATGAATTTCATGACATTTCCCTTTTGCCTGTCATCCTTGCATTTTTCATCGTACAAATCACTATATATCTATACATACACATCACTATTCATTTCACCGTTCCGATATTGATTGGAGATGTGTAGAATTAAAATTGTATTGATATCGTACTTACAAGTATATTTAAAACTGGATAATTGTTGTTAACGAATTCATTTATTTAAAAGAGAGTGTTGTAGAATTTAAAGAAAACGTGAATCACAGGTGTATTATAGATAAAGGGGGTCACGATTGTCTCTGATTTATTTTAATTCAACTATTTTCCTCTCTCCTTTTCTCTTCTTTCAATGAATATTCATTAAAAGTGAAGTACTGCCTAAATTCTGTGGTCGTCAGCTAATTAATTCTTTTGGATCAAAAATAAGATCATGGAATTTAAAGGCGTTATGACATTTCGCGGAATTGGTTCAAATGTTGAAAGAGTTTTTGATGCAAAATAATTAACATTCTTCTAAGAAGAAAGTCAAAGATCAGGATTTCTTGTAGAATTAAAGTTTCCAAAAAATTCAGAAGAATTTTCTCAGAAAATTATCAGACTGCAAGAAATTTCGAAAAGTTGCTAACAATTTTTTAAAAATTTGCTACAATTCCATTTTTGTAACGAAAATGATCTCAAAAATTGCGAGTGTCCTATTTCCCTGTGTCATAAAATAAAAGCTCGTTTAAAAAGTACGTTATGGGTCAATTTGTATAAGCGTTCCAAACACACACACATACACATACATACATCGATATCTATTGGAAAACAGGCGTTGTAAACATGGGTAGCAAAAGGCTGTATATACGAAGGGTAGTAGTTGATTTACGATGAATATATAGTTGACTAATGCCATCAGAGAATGTGCGCCTCATAGGATCCAGATATCGAGTTGGGTGCCTTTACGTACACACACACACACACACATGTGTATGTTGTAAATAATATACGTACTAAACACACTGTCGGTGTTACACAAAACTCCGACAGCAGGAGGCTGGTTATATTCGGTCGATGGTTTATTTGGAACCCATGCTAGAGATCTCGTCGTACACGTTCTTGCTTATATGGGGCGGCTTGTATCACATCGTCGGTCCTCTCTGGCAGGAAATGAGACGCTGGCCGCGATCAGTTCCACTTATCTACATAGAATATAGAGCTTTGCCTTGCTTTCAATTTATTTTAATAAATCTGAGGGAATAAATACATCACACCAGCATATACCAAAACATCAAACCAATTCGACCAAAACAAGATAAAGTACTTTATATATGGGCTAACTATTATTACATCGTTTCCGATTAATTTACGAAATGAAAATTGACTTTTTTTTTGGAAAACGTAAAAAAGTCAGTTGATCTCGAAAAAGTGTTTTTTTATTATGTCAAATCTTAACTGTACAAATTTACCCCAGTGAGCCCTATTTAATGTATTAACAGTATGTTTTAATGATAAACATTTATTATTTTACGTTAAATACATGGTGTTTATTTCTCTGTCATGGATCTGTAGTTATTTTGTACAGAGTGTATATAATATACACCGAGATAAGTCGTATAGTGGGCTTTGTTTTCCATTTCGAGTGTTGCGGATACGTTTCCTGATCAAGCTTTTAGCTTTAGCTCTCACAACACACACACAGAGAGAGAGCCGTGGCTGAAGACACGCCGCTTGACAGGAAATGAATTTTAGCGTGGCCGTGTTCGGAATGCGTTATGATCATGTCTAACTAATACTTATGGATGTGGATTGCTTTTGCATTTCGGGCCCTTCTATTATTCTGTTATATTCTCTCTTCTTTTTTTCTCGTCTCATTCCCTCTCCCGTCTGGAGATGTCTATCCAATATATATAAAATTTTTTTGAAAAAATTTATCAGTCCACAATAGTAATTGTATAGAATGAAGACTATAATATTATATAGAAATCCAAATGGGCGATAAGGAATGGCTGTATGGAATAAGATAGGAATCTAGGTGGTAGTAGTAGAGAGAGAGAGTTTTTAAAAAAGTTTTCTAAGTTTTAAAACTGAGAATCATTAAGATAAAGCCACAGATTAATGTAAAACTGTAGCGGAAAATTTTATGTAAAAATTACACTACTTTATATCATTGTGATAAGTGTAAAATATATCGGCTGGCTTCCAGGTATGTTGGCTGAAAAATATATTAAAATGTGGAAAAAAGAAAAAATGAACGAATCTCCGAAAAATAATTATATTTTCTTATAAGTGACATGCTTCTTGTATAAAACTGCATCTTTATTGTTTCATTTTTCCGTTTTTGAAATTAAAAATGTGTTAAATTAGAATAAGTGCTTATTAACCGTAATATTATACCAAATTAGTAACCGATTACATTATTATATATAAACTTAATTTATAAATATAAGATAATTTGAAGGATATTACATTTGTAGTGTGGGTGTGTTTGAATTACAATTGTATTACCTTATGCGATATTCTTTGTACAAAATAGGTGTTAAGGCGTGACAAACTTTCACAACTTAGTATATATTATGCACACTTTATAGTATATAAAATAAATAAATGCAATCGTAATCATTTGATTTTACATGGTTACATACCAATGTTATTCATATATTAAAAGATATATAAATAAAATGTACATATCTATGATTTTCTATATAAAATTGTTTCTTGAATAATGTATGAATGATGAATCTGCATGTCCTTATAATCAACATCATGTGGAATAATTTATTTTGCATTTTAAATTGCATAATATAGATAATGGATAATATATTCAAATCGATTCTAATGATTAAATGGAATTAAATTAGAATATATTTCTATTTGATAAAGAGTTGCTGGAATTTTTATTGCAAAACTATGAGGTGCCGTTCAGGACATTATTATTCGTTTTGAACATAATCTTCTTTCAGTATATCTTTGATGCCACGTGACAAATTACAAAAATACTGACAACAATATAATAACAATAATCAACAATTTAACACAAGTTGCCATGTGTAATCAAAGATATAATGAAACTATAATATGTAGTTTTGAAAAATATATACCAAATTTATAATTTTTTTTATAAAATATGTTAATTTATCACATTATATTAATATAGTTATGGAATTGTATATTTTATATACAAATTTATATATCATAAGAAAATTTTTATATTAACCGTATAGAAATTGTTATATATAGGGTGATTCAACTTTAACTGGCCAAAGCTTATGGGATGATTCTATAATGGATTTATAGAACCAAAATGACCCTATATAAAACATAGTCAATTTTTCATTGGTTTCGGAGATATTTGATATTTTCAGTTTTGTTATTTTTTTGAAGTTGATGTCATAAAATGATAAAATCCATTATAACTCACAGTATACTCGTACCCGTAACTCAGAATTTATAATGCCATCAGCCATATTTGGAAAGAGGGGCAAATTTGCTATTGGATTACTTTAAGTATTTATAAATATGTTCATCTTGGCCATTGTTATTGGAACTTAAGTTCAAAATTAATTTTTTTACAAAAGTTTTACCGTTCGTATTTTTTACTTAAGTAATAAAAGTGCAGCATTTAATTAGCTTTTCAACGACATTATATGACACTTTGAGTTTACTTCTTTTGTTAATGAATAAAATATGTACGTTTAACACATAAAAATCACAGAATATCAATGCTTCTCCATTCACTCTGTGGTAAAATTACATGGTCCTACTAATTTCGTCCCTATATTAAACCTAGCTTACCTAGCTTCACATTTTATATTGACAATTTTTTAATTGATAATCAAAATTTTCCATGTATGAATTTCCATTTTCCGCTATGTAGGTATACGTATTATACATATAAGAATAATAGAATTTCTACATACAAACTTCCATATGATAAATTTTCATGTAAGTAATACATAATATATATGTCGTGGGCTTTTCATGAAGTGACGGATTTAAAACGTCGTAATTCTTGTCGTAATTTTTTTTCACTAAACCAAACCTAACCTAATCTAACCATAAACTACTATTTTTCCACGGTTTTTCATGAAAAGCCGTTTTACGCGATCTGCCCACGACATATACAAATTTGTATACTATATTATATAGGTACCTAAAATAAACAATTCCAGCATACGATATACGTATACATATAAATTAACTTATGTTTTATAGAAATTTTTATATATGTATTTATTAACATTTTGTATAAATTTTTCAAACCTGTATATGTACCTACATATGTACTCCGGCCTACACATACCTATATTCAAAACGAATAATAATGTCCTGAACGGCCCTTCATACAAAAATTGTATTTTTCGATATAGGCGGCAAATAGAAAAACTATGATTTTATATACCTAAGTTTTATGAGAAAGTTTCTAAAAAACTTAAGTAAATGTTTTAATTACACGGTGTTCCTGTTCAATATCACTAATAACATCGAAAGAACTTAATGAAATGGCTTGAGAACTAGGCCATTTAACTAACCTAATCCGTATTTTCACACAAATTTTATTAAAAGTAACAAATTAATACAAAATATATTATGTAGACGATGGTGTGTTGTAACACAAACTATACAATTTTGTTTTCGTATATAATTTGTGTATATGAATGTGTGTTTGTGTGTGTGTGTGTCTGTGTGTGTGTCTGTGTGGCAGAAGAGCTTGTTGTTGTGCCAGTCATGATGTGATGTGACTGGTATATGGTGTATAACAGAGTCGATGTACTGATAAGGACACTTAAAAGGTATCAGAACAAGAGTATACCGTGGCACAGCAGGCGCAGTGCCGACAGAAATTCAATTTAAAATCCATCCAAACAAAAAGACAACCGCTGTGATTCAATCACGATCACCTCTTACCAATTACCTATCAATGTTATAATACAACAAACACCCATCAAACTATCTACAACTAAAATCTTGTACATATTTATATACATATTTATATTATATGTATTTTCAATGTGCTCATTAAATTAATTTTTTCGTTAATCAACCTATTATTTAATATTTTATGATATTGTTTTCTTTTTTTTATAGGTGAGGCACTTGAAAAGTTACCATTGGATTTCCGGAACGACTCATCAGACATACGAAATAGTAAAGGTAAGTTTTGTTGTGTGAAAATGTGTGTCTGTGTGTGTGTGTGTTTTTTTTTCTGTTTCCGTTAATTTAACACCTCCTAGCAGTCCAGCTATATAGCGATAAATTAAATAGATAAAAGGGCAAAATGGAGAAGAAGCAAAAAAAAATATAACGAAGGAATATAAAACAATCCGCTAATCAAACATCAGATAACTATCAATCGTATTTTATAAATGCAAATTTTCTTAAGTGTACTTTTTATAATAATAATAGTGAGATCTTTTTTATTATTATCATATGCCAAGGTCAAAAAATATTGTATTTGTTGCCTAATTAAAATTATAAAGGGTTTTTCGTATTGTAGAAAAATATTTTCTTGTATTTTATACGACCATTGAACTTTTCCATCATCACAAAATCATCTTCATTGCTCTTTCAATGTATATTTCAATTTAAAGATTCAGTTTAATAATTATATCTAAATACCTGTGTACCATTATTTTACAGTAAGATTGTTATCATAACTTCATGGGAGGTAAATTGTGAGTTATTTTAATCATTTTCAATTAGTAATATTCAAGTATATTAAATTCTCTATGTATAATAAGTATAATATTGAATACTTAAATTTTAAATACCGTTATCAGATTTATGCACAATAAAATTATATATAGGTACATATAGTATAAAGAAATCGATATAAAATTTATATTAAAAAGTTAAAATTCACTAAAGGGATGTGAAATTATTTTTACGCCGAATAAAAAATGTATTTAAGAATATTGTTTATTTCAAAATACTTATATTAAAATTTATAAATAAAATTAACGTTATAAAAATAAACATCCAGTCATCGTAATGTTATTACAGATATGATTGCGTTCACAACATCCATTTTAAATTGGAATTTTAAAAGATAAAATTAAAATAATGTTATTATTATTAATGCGTGTTTTATTATTATTATTGAAAGACTTTTTTTTCCTATTAGATTTGTAACATATCTGTTATATAGTGAAAATGCCAAATTGTCATTTAGGTATGTATATGGTAAGATAGTAAATGATAAGCACCTTAAACTATCAGATGCTGGTACCATCACGAATTTCCCAACTATCAAGCTTTTCTATTTTCACCCATTAGATTACGACATATCAACATCATTTTATATAATAGACAAAGAAATTTAAACAAATTTAAAACATATATTATTATTATAATCAGAAACAGAACGCAGGTTTTAATTAAAAGCGAAAATTATATTACTTGAAAAAAAAAACTGTGTGTGTAGGTACTCGTGTTTAATTCGAAAATCATATTACTATAAGTATTGTATTGTAACATTTTGATATAATGATGCTTATATGCAAATGATTTTATGTGGGAAATACTTGTATTTAGATGGATATCAAAAACAATTTCATAATGTGCCGCATTAATGATGGTAATTGTTGTTGTTGTTGTGTTGTTCATGGAAAATGCAGTTTTTCCACATAACGTATATATTATTTTATAGTTTGATAATAATTTATTATTATTTATGCGAAAGGAAAAAGTTTTACAGTTGCTATGTAATTTCTTGTAAAAAATCTGCCCTCCTCCAATTGTTACCTTTTTTTGGGTAATTCCATATAATTGTATTAAAATTGTATGTATTTAAAAAGAAATCAATAAAATCGTAAGCCGGAAATAAAGGGATTTTTTTTTTACTACCAACTAATAAGCGTGACAATCGTTGATAAAATTTCACCATTTGGTTTATATGGAAATTGTCCACCTGGAACACATAGAGCCCATCAAATGTAACCAATAAACCATAACAAATTATAGTACACAAAGTTATTTATGTAGTTATTGTTGTTTTTAACCAATTTCTTCGGTAAACACATTTTTAACATTTTTTTTCTATATATATTTATTGTCTAATCTTTCTGGAATCAAGAATTTTATATATTCCGGTTAACATATGGTTAACTGGAGGTGTCATCTAACTGCTGACAGCTCACCTGGTGTACCTAGTCGTTAATTTTATACACTTTAGATCAAATTTATGATTATATATATAGATGTAGAAGAATAAAAAGGAGGAAGAACAGTTGCTGTATTCATATTATATAGTTGCATTTTTGTTAAGACTTTTATCTCTAAAAAAAACCTAATTAAATTTTTAATTATACAGTGGACGTGGTGCCAAATTTGCAAATTTCGACCTCGACAAATTTAATTTAAACAAATCAGATGTTTAAAGATTTAAATAAGTGTCGGTCTATTTTAGAATGTTTTCCATTTTCCTTTTACAGGAACTTGAGAACATGCACACATATTTTCGCATAGCCATAACGAATTTAATAAATCTGAAAATATCTATATATAGATTACTAATTTTTTTCCTACATATTCTAATCTTTAAAACACAAATTATATAAACAGCATAATACATTATAATATATTTGCTGTAATTTAAGTTCCTCTGCGTATGTATTATATCGACACATTTCAGATAATTTATAATTGAAATAGCATGTTAAAACTAATATTAGTGTAGTATTAAAAAAAAAACAACAACATAATTTCACTTATTAAGTGTAAAAGGGGGACGCACACTAATATAGCTGGTTGTTATATGCATATAGATATAAATTTTTTTTGTGTGTGTTCATTCTGGTTAATTTCAAACTCAAAGTGTGTAATTTTTTATCGGTGCACACAAACTTTTATCCCTAAAAAATATATATATATATATAATACGACGATAAAGGCCAAACATTTTGTCATTCGGACGACGATATCAGCATGTGATAAGGTATAACATACAAATAGCACGAATATTCCATTTTGAAATGGTTATCACACCACGACCGCTACCAGGCCCTTATCAACTGCAGATTCGTTATCAGACCTGAACACAACAAAGCTATTGTGCTGATATGGCCTCATTCGCCTTGAGCTCTCCCACTAAAATGTGTGTGTGTTCGTTTTGTGTGTATGTGTTAGAGAGCCGGCTGTTAATTAATATAATTTTTAACGATTTTTTTTTGCACATAAAAGAACACAATTTCATCGTTATATAGTAGTGTTCACGTTTTGTAATAAATCAATGTGTAGAAAATGGTTTTAACTTTAATCACGATTGTATGATTGTAACCTCACTTTTTCCATGATTCAAACATAGTTTAGGTTATGTACAGTTGTGGGCTTCTTAATCCGCCAGTCATTTAAAATGTGTATTCAAATATCGACTTTATTGAATATTTTGTATAGCAATTTATAGTACCCTTTAAGTACCTATTTTTCAATATTCAATAAGGACCACATCCTTTCTAGATTTATACCTGATTGGCGGATTGACCGGCCCACAACTGTACAGTTGCGAGCACTCAAAAGATCCACCCAGGTATAAATTTAGAAAAGAAATAGTCCTTATTGAATATTGAACAGCAGGTACTCTTAAACGTATTATCATATATGTATACAATAAGGGTGAAGTTTGCCAACACATGGACTTTACATGGATTTTTTGAGTGCTCACAACTGTACATTGAAGTAGGTCACGGGTTATTTACTTATACCGGTCGGTGTCGTGTTTCTGTCACAAGCAATTAATATCAATTATCAATTGCCAAAATTTACTAAGGAGGTAGAATATTTAAAAAAATAATATTAAAAAAGTATTATTTATTGAATAGGTTTTTCTAAACGAGTCCACTAGATAACTAAATCACAAAATAAAGAACGTATACTTATGGAAAAAAGAAACTTGTTTATTTAAAAATTTTTAAAGATGCGTTACATAAACAGAACAACTTTGATTTAGGAAATTTTCTTAGTAAGAGAAGTTCCACTTTAGTATTTTAATAAAATTTACTTGAGAATTTCCAAAATCAAAGTGTAATTCATATATCTTGTAAACTTTTAATAAAAACTAATTTTATTTTGGTGACCACACTAGTTATGTTTTGATTAAAATTAATATCGGTTAAAATTAAATATTTCTCTAAAGTCGTAAATGTCATATTATTGAATAGAAATTCAAGGCATACCTATGTACTGGCTAGTTCTGCATTTTAGGTGGGTTAAAAGTGTAATTAAGAATTGTTTACACAAACTGAGTGCTTTTTAGACTAATTAGATATTCCTTAAACTTGTTTACCATCCCTAAATTTCTTATTATTTATGTTTTTCTATTGTTTTGAAGATGGTCATAAATTACATTTTATTTTTATTGCACCAGAGGAAAAATTAGAGTAATCATTTCGTGGACGCGTTTAGAAAAGCATGTTCTGTAATTTTTCGTATAATAATATAAAAAATAAAAAAGTTTTCGTGTTTATATATTTAAAATATGTATTACATATGATTCAGTTGTACGTCTAAATGTTTAAATAAATGACCGTCTGTATGTACTTTATATTACGATATATATTAAACAGAGACAGAGTGAAAGATAGTCTCATAGTATAACATGATGATGATGACGATGATCAGATTAGTGATTGCATTGAAACACAAACTCGATGGACATTATAATGCCAATATGTTTGCTGTGGACTAACTGATAAGGCGTTCGATCACTATTTTATGAATGCACATATACACTATTTTAAATAAAACACATACACACGTGTATCTGTGATACAGTTTTCTATTTATATAATAAAATAAACGTACATATTATAAAAAAAGACTAGTTTTATGCCTGCATTGCGCCAGTATTTTATGTATATACATTTTTTTTTCAAAAAGACGTAAAATAAACCTTCTGAATCAATGTCTTAAGCATTATCAAACCTCATCAACACTTTCTTTTACTATATCGTACATTCGCGCCTCATTTCCTTGTATGATATTCGAAAAAAAAAATTGCGAAACAAAACTGATTTCCATATAAAGATTTACGTCATATATTTGGATAGATAATTATTTATTATCGTGTGTAATAAGAGAGTTTTGGTGTGAAACACATGAGTTGGCGTCAATATTATTACCGCCCACCCCCACAACTGAAATCCCTTTTGAAAGTGGTGGCGACACAACGCCATGATGATGGCCATCACACCATTGTACGAAGGACTTTTGGGACCTCTTCAAGTGCACCAAGCCGTAAGGATGCTGCCGCATTTCATCAAGAATCTAGATTAATTCCTAGTTAGAGAAGCAGAACTTGTGCAAAGTCCACAATTGTTTGCTGTTGCAGAAAGATAAGGGGGCCACCTTACACTTCATTGGACATGTGATTTTTCCTTCCTTCATTTCAATTCATATACTATATAAAGTGTATAAAAATGGCACTTTTTTCGCGTTTTTTTTTCACTCAATATGATATTCTTTTTCATTTTTGTTCTTCCTTGTGAAATTGACTGTTTTGACAATAAATTCAATTCAGTTGTTATATATTTTGCGTTTTACATTTTTTTTTTATATATATGTATTATGTATAAAGTCTATTTTTATGTTAAACAATAAAAAAAATATAATAGAAGCGATTATAATCGCTGGGGCCCCAAAAGAGATTCTAATCAAAACTGAGTAACATTATTGCAATGAAATAAATTATAGTTTTATCATTTGATCTTTAATTTTCCTTATCTAAATCAGTCCTCGGAACGTCGACCTGACCTGGTAAAATGATAACCATGTGATGGCGGCAGCCAATAGATCATTACATGATTAAAACTAATTACAAATAAAATGTCAATTATTTTTAAAATTCATTTAAAATCAACGCATATATTTTTAACAAAAATTTTTTGGTTGAACTTTTGTTAAAAATATTTAAATGTCGCAAATGTACTCGCTATCAAGTCTAGAATTTCTGTATAAAATGATATGATCTAATCCAAAATTAATGTTATTATTATCATTTTATTTTCTAGTACCAGGAGTGTCACTATCATTCGTTGAAATCAGTTTTTATCTGTTTTAATTATAAATATAATATAATTGTGGTTTTAAGGAAAATAACAATGCTTTGTATAATGTTATGATAAAGAAAAAAAAACTAGAATAATCTACAAAACTAATAGTAATAATGTGATAAGAATAGGTTATTTTTAAAACAGGATGTTTTACAACAATTATACAATAAGTTACAATTTATATAGGTAGGTATTACTGAAATAATATTATAATATATTTTATTGGAGCAAAGTTGAAGAACAAACAAAAATAATTCGACTTTAGTATCATAACAACATGATGAACTAAGATTAATTATTTAAATTTATATATTCTTATCATGATATAATTTTAAGTGAAAAATGTTTATTCGTATGATAATAATATTTTAACATTCATAATTATATTATATATGTTATCAATATTTTTAATTTCATCACGGATACGTGCTTGAAATTATTCCATTTCATTATTTATCATTGATCATTTTAAACGATTCTCCATATTTGTTATACATATAGAGGTCATTATAGTAGTATCTAGAAAATATGTCTTGATTATAGTTACAAGAATAATACCAAAATCTAAGATAAGAATCTACAATTTTGAAGAAACGCGAATAAAATCAAAAAATCAATTTTAAAATTACAATTATTGGCGATTTCAGTTCTTGTAATTAATTCGGTATAGTATTTTTGGCCATCGTTGGCCAATTCATTGGCACACATGAAGAGAGAGCGAGAAAGAGACCCAGACTGGGTAAGTTTGGATGCAACAGGTGCTTTTCCCACACTCACCCACACACCCTCGAACTTCAATTTTCACTCATCTCGTGCAACACATACCCTAAATCAGACCAAAGGGGTCGTACTGTACATATATATACCATTTATACTAGTTTATATCCTTCTTTTTGACAGTTTCAACATTCAGTTGAAAACGAAAAGTGAAACAACTCAGTACGAATATTTTGTGTTTATTAAATGGGTGAGTTTTGAAGAAAAACAAAAACTATTATATTATTTAAATGTGATAATTAAATTCAAAATTAGTAGTCACTTGAACGAATTTTCACTCCCCTAGCTTTTACAACTTGTTCAGGTAGTTGAGAACAAGATATTTTGGTCAATATATACATGGGGTTGAAAAGGGGTTGATAGTTAAAATTCTAGTCAGGCTTCTTACACATCATTTGGCCGTGTTAGAAGGTGTACGCGTGGGTTGGCATCATATATACTACGAGATACATTGTTGAAAGGGATGATGTCCTTTCCATCCCCATTTAACATCCGCCATTTGAAAGTCCTTTAAACTGTGAATACTGATGCAGTTTAACCAAAATATAACAAACTATTTAACTTTAAATCGTTCAACTATAAAAAGATAAAGATAATTAAATTAAATAATGGTGGTGTGTTTTGATTTAAAATTTTTTTACCTATATTAATGTATTAGGAGTATTTTGTTATAAAAATATGAGAGTATAAAAATTATACTTTCTGTACAATATGATATGATCTGGAACTGGGCTGGCCAAGCTAGTTAAAACGATAAAATCTCAGTACCATAGAGGCCAAATAGCCTGATTCGTTATATTGATAAGCGTTTTACGTTTAAAAAGGGTGTTGGTGGGACGGCGGGGGGAGGAAGAAGGAGGGTGTTGGTAACCGATGCATGCTGGTGATAAGGGCCGGGCCGAGTGTTATCATTGCTCATCAATCAGGCTGCGAACTGATAAACAAACTCTGTTGGCTTGAACACTGGGGGACCGCTTATCGTACTAGACGGTTTCAATCTATAAAGACTCTATACATATATATAGTATATACTTTTCTCTTTCTTGTACAACACTTGGAAAAGTGGTATAACAATATAACCACCGAACTTGTATATATACCTACGAAATTCACCCTCAAATTCCCACCTCGAGACTGCATTCGACTGTAATATTTTAATTAACAAAAAAAAAATACATTTTTATTTTTTTCAAAGATCTTATAAATGATTGGCTTTGATTCTTGTTCAAGCATTTATTATTTTTAATTGGAAATTGCGTTTAATTAGATTACGGTAATTATTAACTGTTAATTTAATTAATGTAATAGTGTTGTAAAGGTAATTGTTTTGTTAAAAAAAGTGTATCATTGTTATAAAAAAACATCTGCACTATAGTTTGCTTGTCGTCTTCTCTGTTATTATATTATACAATGTAAAGAGAAAACAAACACAATTCAGTTTTTATGATCAAAAGATTATAAAGCGAGTTTTTCTTTAAGTACTATATGGTATATTATAAAGTAAAAAATCTTTTCCCCCTTGAAACCTGGTCGTCATCATTTTTTTTTTTTTGATACAATCTGATCCTATTTTGGTGATATCGTTAAATCGCGCCGCTTACTTATCTTATATTCTAATCATTTTTATCACAAACGAACAATCTTTTTCTCTTTTCTTTTGTGCATGTGCAACTACTCACTCTATATCTCATTTTTGTATCATAAAAAAATATCAGGTTTAGTTCAAAGTGTTCATTGTCTGATTTTTTTAAATGATTTTAATTTTAAATAAAAAAATTTACAAAATATTAAATAAATACATATATTTATAAAATATATAGTGCGAAATGATGAGAGATGATGCTGGCTGATGGGGGTGGGTGGTTTTTGTGTTATAGTTTATATTAGAGAATTTTCTCTTCATGTCACTATCATTTTTCCACACGAACGGTTGGTCGGTGTGCGACCGGTGCTGCCAAACTCTGATAGTCTGGGTGCTACCCGCGGTCGCCTTGCGTCCCACTGATAAGAGAGCAGCCCCATCAGAGTGTGCGGGTGCAAAGTACACACATATATGTATGTAAAGGGGTTGGGCGCCGCGTATACGCGCGCAACACGGGGGTGAAATGTCGTCGTCGACGGACTCGTCAACTCGTCAACCTTCTCACACACACACACACATCACACATATATAAACACAAATGTAGAATGGCTGGTTTCGTGCGATATGTCACTCAAACGGATCACACGTGGCCGACTTTATTGCATCTATATATACATATATATGTATATATATTATATACCATCCCTTATATATTATATGAACGCAAAAAAAGTGTCGAACAAAATGAAATGATCGTCAACGAAGAAGACGATCTCTAACCATCCTTAGAAATCGCTTTAGCTGATAACAAAATACCGTCCCCAAAGACAGAGCCCAACCACTTTTCGTTTCTTTTCTGACATATTTTATCGTTTTGCACCTTTTTGAGACTTGAGACTTTGATAGGCCAATTTTACTGAAGCATAGAACGAGAAAATGCAGCCCGAAATATATATCAACAATCGGAATTTTTGAAAGAAAATTGAGTTGTAAATGCTGGTTTTTCTTTAATTAGTTATAAATGTAAATTTCAATTGGAAATCGATTTATTGTCGATTTTCGCCCCAATTTTTTAATAATTGAGTTTGTCAAACAATTTATTAAAATTTTTGATTTATCATCATTTTCATTATTGTATTATAAAATTAATTTAATTTCATAACCAATTTTATTCATTTGCATCGGATAAATTGTTGAAAAGCACTAATAATTGATGTTAAAATAAAATAAATTGCATATGCATGTTGTTTGCTTAAAAACTAATCTCCAATATGGCACAATTTATATTTATTTGTACTACAAATCTAATACTAAGGGGGAATATTTATTAGTCATGTATATTTGATAATAATATTTCCTAATGTTTTATTAATATTTAAATACCAGACAGTGATTTAGATGTTATAACCTCGTGATAAAAAAATAAACTCTCTATCACTATAACTTCACGAAAGATACATTAATTTTTTTTTTGTGTGTTAAAAATCCTCACACCACTATCTTATTTAATTCTAATCATATAGTAATTAAAGCAAACAAAGAATCAACTAAAACTATAAAGTAGTTAGTTAAAGGTCATTGGTTAGATTAGATACAGAATTTTACTATTATACACAGACGATAAAGTGTTAATGGAAAGCTAGTCTGCTAAAGATAAAGATCACATATTTGTTATCTTGACTTGGCCCTGGTACCTACTCTTGATTTTTTTTTTTTGGGGCCAGTCCATCATGATCAAAATTATTAACCACCATTTTCGTAATCTTATTTTGATCATATACAATTTTTATTTTATAATATATTTTTTTGAAATTTACTTATCTATGCTTTAAAATCATTCTCCCATCATCATCATCATCGGCGAAAGAGGATGTTTTCGGAGCAAAGTTGATCAACAACCGGCCTTGTTTATTTTAATGTTTACGGGTTCATAATTTGGTAAACCAGTTCTCTTTGGGTGCGAGATGTTATCTATCAATGTAGGTGGCTTGTATTTCGATGCCTAGACGTTTCTCTTCTTCTTTTTTTTATTAAAAAAAAATTTCACTTCTTTTTGTTTCAACGTGAAATATATTCGATATTTTGATACATATATTCGATGTAAAAAAAGCATTATTTCCTCTTCGAGAGGCGAGTTTCAGTTAAAGCTACTAATTGAAAATGAGGCTCTCTCTTTTAAAAGCCAATCAATGTGAAAGGGAATATTTTAATAGATTTCAAGTGTGATTTGTGTGTGTCTTTTGTTTCACTTGTCGATTTTAAAATAAATCCATCCATTTTCCAGCCACACCCAAAACGAACTAATTTTATTACACACACTTACTGATTTTTTGGTATATGTTTTTTCTTTCGTGTTTTGAAAACTGTTTATGGCCATGTTAATTTGATTGGATTGCCTGTTATTTTATTTGTTAAGGTATAAAAATTAATTGGGCACCCATTTAATTTGTATATTATGTATGTATGTGTTTTGTATTATAGTCGATCAGTTTTTAACACTTCTTTGTATGAATTTGACAAGTTTTATAAATGTTCTTCTTAATTGTTGTCATAGTAAAAACTTCCAAGAGATTTTTATATATAGTGAGAGACTTGAAGTCCATTAAAGTTTTTATAGTACTTGTATTTGCTGAATAGCCACACGGCCATAAAATATATAACCGGAGCCAAGAAGAAGAAGTATGAGCGAATCAATAAAAAAAGAATTTGTTAATCGTTAACCGTTACTTTCTTTTTATTTCGTAATTGTTAAAAATCTTTTCTTAATGTAAATGGTCAAAAGGTCAAATAGATATATTTTTATGATAAAAAATGTCTTTTAACTGTTGTGAAATAAATACTCGTGTATTATTATTATTATTCGATTTATTTGGTAATAAAAATGAAACAGTAAACCAATATATGAAAAAAAAGTTGCAGTTTGACAAACTACATCCGGTACCAAATGGTGGTGCCGTCGTTTTTCACAATATACATATATGTAGTATGTACGTGTAAACGTGTACGAAATAGTCAAGAAGTGCATTCAAATAACAATTGTTTTATAGTGTCTTGTATAGTTGAAGAGGGCCACCCGGTAAAAACTGCACACGTGCTTGCATACGACACGCAATAATACACAATGAAGATGATATAAAAGATAAAAAAGCGTACATCCGGAGTCAATGACAGTTTTTTTTTCACATACTCATCATACACTATTATTTTACACTAGAAATTGTCTTAATGAAATTTTTCATCAAACCCGAAAGCGCGTCAAATTTGCTTCCCGCCCCCTTTATGCCGATATCATATTCCCGAAATCACATTTGCAAAAATTGACATTTCCGCAAGAGGTAGCGCAGGTTTGTCAATAACTCATCTGCATGAATACACTATCAGACGTCTGTCTGCCAATAATAATAGACCTTTTTTTTTGGAAAATCAGGCGAAGGGAAAAAACGCTTACCAAAAATTAATAATATCGAGTATATGGCGTGCTTGGATGGATTAAGTTGTTTGACACATTAATGCCTCACAGAATAAGGTGTGGTTTTCTTGTACCTTTGATAGTATTAATTCTAACTCGAAGACTATTACTCTTGAATGCTCTTTAAACATGTTTAATGTTGCTTTGATCGATCAGTTGATAACAAATGCGCGTTGTTCACACTTGTTTGAAATTGTCTTCAGTTTATTTTTTTTAATAGTGCTGTCTTGAAAAAAATTGAAATTTCTCAAAATAAATAACATTCCCACCGATCATCTTTCTAATTTGAAATGAGGCATTATGTATAGAAAAAGACACACGATTCCACCAACCACTATACATATATATGTATAGATAAGGACGATATTAAATTAATAAAATAATTGAAAGCAATGATGCTGTATTGTCTGAATGTGTCGTTAAGAGGGACATTATCTTTGGGGGAAGGTAGAACAAAAGGTGTTTAATGTGTATGTGTGCTATATAGGGTTTTTGCTATGCTGATTTTCCATGTGCAATGGGTGAACCAGATGAACAAATCTGATAACATTATACCTAAAAGTCGATTTATATTATATTCATATATAATATAATATTTTGATATAGAAATATTTTAACCATCCTCCTTTTACGTCTATTGTTATTCGCTTTCATTCAAAATTATTATTATTATTATCATAATCACTCTCCACGTCTACTTATATTATATAATTTCTTGTCAAGTTTATGTTTGTATAAAATAAACCGTTTTTTTCTACTTATTTTTGTTATGATTTGTTATAATAGTACATTATAATATGAAAACGGTCCATTTTGACCTCGTTGGAATCAGTATTGCACGATCTTGTATGTTATATGTTGTATTGGGACCTCTCTACACCATAGTACCAACAAGACCGATATACCAGTAATCTGATTATTGCGGTGATAAATTACCTAGACTATTGTTTAATAGATATCTTTTGCAGACTCACGACGCTAAAACGCCCACATTCACTCTTTAAACGCCTAAAGACAAAAACTTCTCGCTCTCATGTTAGGAACTATTACAATTATTGTATTTTATAGGGGAATGTGGGGTCCAGTTAATATAATATTTATCTGAAATTAAGTCTCGTTGATTGGTCAGTTTTCACGTGATGAATTTTTCGCATTTTTGAATCATCGAAAACGAATTTTAGAAGATTCTCATTTACAAACTTAAATTACGTTATAAAATTGATAACTGACCTTTTTTAGCATTGTAAATGTGACTTCTATTGTAAATAGAAATCATTCACATAAATTCGACGATTCATATTTAAATTTTGGGGAAAAACGTGGTTTGATCAATTAAAAAAAATAATTTTCTTTGATCTTTATCAGTTTCTAGTTATAGTGTAATTAAAAATAATTCCGCTCATCAATAATACACTATCACTAGACAAAAAAGTGATCAACTTTTATTTCTAAAAACAAAATTGCTCGTAAAGATAATTCTATTGTAATATTACATGTAATTAAATATTTCATTAAATTTCATCATTTTAATAAGTTGTTTAGAAACAACCAAAAAAAAATATATATGTATGTTAATATTTGAACTAAATAAGAGAGTGTATATAAATATTATTATCAAGTTTTTAATCAGTATATTCCATGAATACACGAGCTCATATGTGGTATATATAAGGGGTGTTTATAGGGTTGGTCGTTGATAAGGCCTGATAGGACCAGCCTGTCCCTTTTGATAACAACAACCTTGGGATCGACTGACGGGGCGCGCTTTCAAAGATATCAACCCAAAAAAGCTTTTGCAACGAAAAAATTGTTACGTATCATTTTATACGTATATTATATGAATATAATATTCACATGATATATACGTATACATTTGTATAATTAAAAATGATTAGTTTTTATAAAGGATTAAATTAAAATGCAAGTGTTCTGTTTTATTTAAAAACTTTAAAAAATAATATATAACATAATATTACATCCAACAATATTATTTTTTACGTTTTATAATAATACTAGTTACTTGTGTATCTTTACAAATAAACAGATGCTATCTGGTAAATGTTTCGAAATTGAAATACAAACTTGAAATGTTTTTCTTTTTCTCATTTATACATTGTATGTGTTTGTCCTCTTATACTCTCGCGAAATCATTGATTTTTATCACAAACCATGGTCAGCTCAAAAATAATAATGGAGCAAAAACATAAAACAAATAATATACAGCATCTGTTGATTTATTTCAAATTAATTAACGAGTAGATGGATTTTTTTGGTTTCTTTTTTTATAAACGTATAACTTTATATTGTTGACGGGGCTATTATTTCTCTTTGTTGATTTTTCTTCATTTTTTTTCTTTATAAATGAAACATTATCTTAACAATGAACAGGTCGTAAATTTTCTCATGAACAGAAAAAAAAATGGTAAAATATCATTTTTCCTTTACATATGTATTTATTATAGTTGTACTTGTTTTATCGCACAATTGAACCTCTTGGTACATAAAGATGGACTATCATCTACTTGTCGTTTTTGAACTGTAATTTGATATCTTGATATGAAGCATATAATCAAGTGATTTATTAGTATTACATACTTCTAGCTTATTATTTACAATTTTTTTTAACGTTTTCAAATTGTCCTAAACTTTATTCACAATAATCGTCCACCCATTATTATTATTATTATATTACGAAAATCGCATAACCTTTTCCCATTGTTTAATGTTATAATAAAATGCCCTGTAAACATGGTTTCCGATCAGTTAAATAGATTATTATCCAAACATTGAATTGTACTTCATTTAAAACTGTTTAACTTATAATACATACAATAAATCAATTTATTATTATTGTATAATAATATGATAAAATGTATTTCATAATACTTCAATTATTATATTATTGGCAAAAAACTTTCACTCTTAAAACAATATCATATTTGAAATGTTCAGAAATGTTTATGTATTTATATTATGTATATGTATTTATTTCAAGTTATTTTTTAGTACAGCTAGAACGTAAAAATTAGTTTATAAAGTGATGATTAGATAATATAATGGCAAAGTTTCATTACAATTCATTCAGTATTAAAAAAATTATGACTTATATTTAAAAATTTAAAAAATTTTAGTAAACATGGAAATTTTTCAAAAGCCGATTCTGGAAAAACTACTGGTCCAAATTTAACTCTGAATAAATGATTTTGATTCAGTTATTATTTTATTTTTATTTCATTTAAAAATACTACTCCTATTTGTTTTTTAAAATTTCGGAAATTCTATTTTTTTATTCAACTTTTTTCAAGTCATTTACAGGCAAATTTTCAAACAGCTGAAATTTTGTCCTAGTAAAGCTAGAAACTTCTAATAAAAAGCAGTTTATAGAAAGATGTTGGAAAAATATACTAGTGAAAATTCACTAAGATTCGTTCATTAGTTTAAGAAACATGGCTATTTAAAGTTTTTCAATTTGAATTGTTTTTTTTTGTTTTAATTTTAATTGCAAATTGTAAATTGTGGCCAAACAACTATAATTCCCAGTGTATAACTGACACCCTGGTTGAATTTATCTCGTCTACTTTCATTTACCAGAATAGTTGTTTTCTAAAATACGCAAAAAAAATTTTTCAAGAAAAAGAGCTCTACTGAATCGCTAAAAATTTTTACAATTTTCGTTTTTTTGCTATAATTTCCACAATTTTCCCAAAATTGTCATGACGGTCTTTCATTTTAATAGATATTAGAATAACGCATCTAATGATACTTGCTATCAGTTTTCCTCTACGATTAGGTAATATTTTTTATTTCGTGAGCAATTGAATGTTGGTCGGAAAATGGGGTATAACTTTTCTTTTGTTATAGATATTTTAAATTTAATGAATGGATTATAAGCTTATGCATACATTTTTAATCGCGCATATAGTATTATAAAAAAACTGTGACTATTAATCAAATTTTTATGAACGTTTAAAAATACAGTAAAATTTTTTACTAAAAATTTACACAATTTTCAAATGCGAATTTTTCAAAAACTACAAGTTCAAACTGAATTCTGTTGACGGATTTGACTTACTGATGCCCGAATTATTAAGAAACAATACAAACACGGCCCTATTTGCAAAATTTAAATTTTCGACCCTCCAAATGACGAAAAATCAAAAAACTGAAAAAAGTGATAAATTGAAAATCGATTTTTCTGAATTTCTATAACTTTAAAGGTTTACCCTGCATATATTTAACTTTATTAGGATGTCCTCATGCGCAATAAAAGACAATCATTTAATTAAATAAAAAAATTAATTAAAAATTTTTAGTCTTATATTTAGCCATATTTTATTATATCTTTGTACAAAGTTTACGTACATATTCAAATACAAAGTATCATTTTGTTCATATGTGTATAAAAGATAATTATTTATGAACGTTTGGCATCTTAATATATACTGACAGATGAAAAAAAATCACGTAATATTATGTCCACATAAGAGATAAAAATCGGACACTAGTCTATTTATATAATAAAATTTCCTGATCGTTATTTGATAGGCGAAAAACATTTCTTCAAGGTCTAGATGTGTGTGTTTAAAACTTTTTAAAAAATAAATACCAGGCGTCAGTTTAATGAATAATTATATCACTGTTGTTTATACATAGGCATAACTGATAATTTTTTAAGATATAGTTTATAAGAAGCACAGCCTCTCATTCAGTACCAAAAAAAAATGTGTGTACATGATAAGACGAAAGAGATGGTTGGCATTGTGGCATGTTTGTTTTATAGCATATTTCTAAAGAAATATCAAGATTGTAGACTAAAGGAGTTTAACTAAAGATGAACAAAAAAAAATTTAAGTCGTTTCTATTGAAATGAAATTTATCATTAAAAATATACATAATATGTTGATATAAATCTTAAATTTACGATCAGATTATGTCAAGGTTAAGTGTAGCGAATTTAGATAATAATAATTAAAATTTTTTTTCTCAAAAATTGTGGAAACATTCAATAAATTTCGTTAATTTATGTAAATAGACGTTGTTGATTCATTAAATATTTTTTTTTGATTAGTATCTATGAATAATAAATATGTATATACTATATACGAGTATGTATTTTTTTATTATTTCAAAAAGCACAGAATTGATTAAATTCGTTGATAATAATCTTTGATTAATTTTCTCTTAGCCTTAATATCAGATCAAAATATAATATCAATTAAAAATAATTTACAACTATCTAATCTATTAAACGTATTTTATTGACCTAATAAAAATTAAATGATTTCTACACGACAAATCACGTACTTACTGTGAATATACCAAAAATAAAACGCCTTTTTTTTCCTGAAAACTAAATAAACTTTGATGCTAACAGCATATTATAAAATTATACGAGTGTTGTACTTTTAACTAACCCTTATCTTTAGTTACCAACTATATATACTGATAACAAATTTGAGATAGCCGACATATCTTGTATATATAATAAAGTATTTTCAAATTGTGCTGTTTTTTTGGTGCTGCGAAGTGCAATCGTTCCTCAGCACCCGAAAAGATTCTTTTACTGCTAAAATCGTTATTGCATCACAATTTTAATAATTGTGATTATGATAATATTAGAAAAATGTTCAAATTTTAATAAAAATTATGTACAGTGGTTAAATTGTTTTAAAACATTTGCTGAATTAAAAATTGGATAATTGAAATAAAATGTTAGTGGATTGCAGTAGCAATCAATATGCATATCCACCAACGAAAATCTTCAAAAATCGCTATTTTCATGGTAGATCGTGGAAGAAATGGAACCTAATATGTAGACGAGGTAAGAGATTTATTTTTTACGAGATAATATCAAAAATTATAAAATGATAATCAAATTTTGATGAACAATATAATGATATAATATCGTATTTTTCCATCGAAAAACAATACGAAAAATATTTAAAAATGAAAATTATCTATTTTTGTATGAAAAATTTTAATATTGTTTTCATTGAATATTGTTAGCATACGACTATCTCCCCCAAATTTATATATTTCTGATCATTTTTACTGTTTACATTACAAATTGCGTTTACTTTTTCATGGTAATCTCATCTTATCGTAAATATATGTTAGTATAAAAAGGTTTTATTAATATTTCAATCTAAGAATTAGCAAATATAAATTGCATACACAGTGTTCCAAAAGTTAATGCCAAATATTTATTCAGTATAATACTGATAAAAAAATAATGGTATTAAACACAGAAAAATAAAATGTTCCAGAGATGCTAGCCTTGAAAAGATTTTTTTTGTCTTATTTTTCGAGTTAATTTTTTTGTATAATTTGAGAATAACTTTATAACACTCAGTATAACAATTATTGCAGAAAGATTAAAATGATTTATCAAAAATTGGCGTCACAATTTATTGATTCACTCAAGAATTAAGTGGTAAAGTAAATATAATTTGGCATTTGGTATTTATTTCCTGGTTCAGCGAAAATTTTTTACAATACCCTTTAATTTATCTAACCTTAATTGCACATATATATATTATGTAATATAAAAAGAGGCATCACAGTTTTTGTGGACTGGTTTTTGAAAAATCACCCTTAATCAAGTCACTTTTGAACTAAAAGTAGGGGAGACCGGGGAGACAGGAATACATTGTAGTTAACAAATTTATTTCCATGGACAAAAAAGCCACTTGTATACCCAGTATAATATTATATAGTCAAATTAAATCGTATATATCGTCATATAAGTTTGATATTCTCTATCTTTTAAACTGATTGACTGTCTCAGTCTAAAATCCACCACCACCACCAGCGTCAGAGTGTTAGATGGTATAATAACACCCCGCAGACAATGATAAGCACAATCAGATATAGTAGGGTATATATATCATATCACAATGGCATAGCAAAAATGATTACGGGAGACGTTCCTTCCTATATCACGCCAACTTGGTCCGTAATGTGAATCACGCTCTGCCGGTTCTTATACACCCGCTTCTTTACCAAACTGATTTATATATTATTCCGCAAATACACCTCACTATATAATATTATAAATCGTTTTACCTCCATTTTCATATTATACATTATTATACAATACAACGTTATTAATTATAATTTGAAATTGCGCGCCAAAATTTCCTTGATTGCTATTCGTTTGTTATGATGTCATACAACAACAATGTTGCATCGTTAGATTATATATGGTAGACATCTTATCTGGCCATGCTCATCAAAGTATGTACAAGAACCACCCAAGAAGTATAATCTTATCGGTTGAATGTGTATTTTGTACCTTTTATATATATGTTATATATATATGCGAGTATATATCGTATGTGACTTTTTAGCGAGAGTGTGTATATAACTCTCGTCTGTCAAATATGAAATTTACAGCCGAACGACAACGGATCATAAAACTGAAATTTATATACAATATATACATATATACATATATGTATGTATGTTGCAAAACGCATCGAACCATACAAAACAATAATAATAATAATAAAAAATAACCAAACTCGCAAAACTAAATATTGAACGCGCCACACACAATTTTAACATGTCAACATTTTATTCGCTCGTTTATTTAGTTATCGATAAGAATGAATGTATAAATATTTTAAGTATACATACATATACGATATTTTGGATTGTGGATATTATAATCTGTAAAAATTTTTATTTACGTTTTTGAAATGATTGCAAAAATATATATTAGAAAATTTTATCTGATAAAATATTTGTTGTATATATTTTTGTTAACACATACGCTATATTGACGAATAACAAAAAAAAAACTATATTGCAAAGTTTGAAACTGTTGCACAAAACTTTAATAATAAATTACCATATACACTATCTTTTTGCTATGAATTTTTAACATAAAACCTGTCAATATTTTGGCTGAACAAGATAAAACGAAAGTAAGAAAGATTTTGAAAATCGTTAGGGAAGTGGGTACATATTTTACATTTTTACATGATATATATGTATTATATAGGTATTTTTTATATGTTACATTATATTATATGGAAAGCAAGAGTGTGTGTGCATTGACTTATCGCCTGTCAGATTTATAAAAAGTTTCAAGAGTGAATATATACATATATATATGTATATGTTATCTTTAGATCGCATTAGCGAAGCCTGTTACTATCAAATAGAACGAGAAGAGGAAATTTATAAGATAGACAGCAGACATGCTAGATGGATGCTGCCTGGTCCATTATCAAATCCGACTAATTGCTGGGAAGCTACTTACACGAATTCCATTTTTTTATATACAGAGTGATTCGTCTCTCTCATTTCAATGCCAAATCAAAGATAGTTTTATGTTTTCCACATTTTGAGGTTTTTTTTTTGTTTGAATCGCCCTGTATACAACAGATTGTACTCGTAAATGTATAGCAATAATTTTTGTTTTAAAATCGAACCGAAACATATTTATATAGAAAAACAGCGTGTGTGTAAGGGTAAAAATCTTTTTTTCTCACTCTTTCATATATATATGTATGTTTATATGGGTATGTGTAAGTTCACTTAGAACGGCACTAATGGCAGATCATTAGGGCTCACCAGGTAATCTACACCAGTTTTTTTTTTCTAAATGTTAGATAAAAATAATAAATCATTGTGGTCTTCATGCGAGAATTTCTCTCTTCATGCAATTCTGATTACATTTCTACTGTTTGTGAAGATAAAAGCGCCCAACCAGCATCTCTCGGTTCCCATACAATATATATAACTATATTGATACATATATTTATTATCCATACAATTTTATATATTTTTATATACATATACAAATACACGACTTAATTGTATTTCCACAGGCAATATTTTTATTAAAATATACCAGGTGTTAATATATGTATTTTTTTTCTACTTAAATTTATTACCTATAGATGTTTGATTAATAATCGAAACGTGTTAAAATACTATAAAAGGTGCATCACACAATTAGTGTCTTTATTTTTCAACTAATCATGAATAATAAATTGACAAGCTGTACGTTAATTATATATAATAAATTCAAGAAAATTAATATGTAATAAATTATAATTTAAACAGTAATAATTCGTGTTGAAATGCTAAGAATTTTGTTTGGACACACTTGAAAATTAAACACCAATCAATTTATTTTAATTTTTAATTTTGTTCCACATACATGCATAAATGTCGTTAGTACTTAGTCATATAGTTTTAATTCATCGTTACATACCCACATTTAATTGGATTTGTAATAATTTATAAATTTGAATTAAGTTGATCAGTTCAATTGAATATTAAATACAATTCGAATATAATGGGAAATATAAAAAGACCATGTCGTCGTTAAGTCTCAAGTGCATCAAAACCAGTATAACATAGATAGTTTCATGTATTATAATAGTGAAGAAGCTACATTATATAGTATTGTAGTTGTAGTAGCAAGCAATCGCTTTGCTTGAGACTCATAGACATGACCCGAATCTGTAATGATGTATTTCTATGTATTGTTCTTTATGTGTCGGAACTAAGTGATTCCAAACACGTTTACACACACACATTTATACATACATACTCTCGTATATAGCGTTTCTTGTGTGTGATAAACTTCTTCTATACATACATGTATATATAGATACATGTATAGCCAACTTCTTATATAGAAGATTTGTGTTATATTTTTTTTATATATATTAGTCGGCGATTTAGATATTCTTGTAATGTACATTCAGGCTAATTTTTGACAAAGCGAACAACTTTCTCATGTAATTATTTCTGTATAGGTACATTTTTGGTCATCGTTAATGATCCTATTTATTCAATCACGATTATTGTCTGTATAATTTAGAATTCTAAGCAATTAGGCCACAATTTTTTATATAAATTCTAAAGTAACTATCTGTATACATACTCGTATATATGTATATGTATAGTTATTGTTTTGATTAGATATAGATATATTCTATAATGTATTTTATGTCTCCGGTGTTATAGTACCAACCACCATCATAATGTTTATCAGTTACAGACCTATTGTTTTAACCCAATGTTTCTTACATCAAAACTGACATACAATAAGTGCATATGTTTCAGATCTTATATAAACAAAACAACAACAATAATATTACATTCAACATATACTATAAATTTTCTATTGAATTGGACTTTTTTTTATTGTAATTTCAAATCTTGATTTGTTTTATAAATACATGAACCTACGAGTATTTAAAAAGTTTTTGAACTCGCTGCGCTTGCTCAGATAAATCTATTAGATAATTTGTAAAAAGTACTCATTTTTTTTTAATTGACGAAAAAATAAACACCCTTTTATATACATTTTATTACAACTATTATCGATTTCTGTTTATAAATTTAATAACAATATCTCGCCACCCAAAAGTCTTAACAGATTTCACCAAAGTTACAAGTTACGATTTTGGAAATCCACTAAGTTATTATACAAAACAACACAATACAACAACAATAATATATATAGATGTAAGCAGAAAGACTAACTACGACATCATCTAGCTCTAGCTATATAAATACTATATATATTAGTATTTATTCCATAGCTGCCTTATTATTTCTATATACTCTCTGTTGAGGCATCGGGAGCGGGCTGGTTGGCTGGCTGAGAGTGGAAGGCCCCTAACTGGTCCCGATATCACAAAACTGTTATCGGTATAACAGTGAAACACAGAGCACAGCGACGCAGAGCGTCTTTATCAGCTGCAGACCTCTCCGTCGCGGCGCTTATCGCTCCAGACCAGCACTAGCATATATATATATATATATACATGTTATCAGTGAGCGCGCCACTATTAGAATATCTAAATATCCTTAGCTTTCTGTGTGTGTTCGAGCAGTCCGCTCATGGGGTCGGCTCACCACCACCACCACCATCATTCTGCCGCAGTCCCTATGCACTGTCGCGATAACACCGTCGCCGCCACCGCCTTATTTATATTCATCAATGCTGTCTTATCAGTTATGAGCAGAAATGTTTATTGCAGTTTAAACACTGTGGACAGACCATTCGTTTGAAAATGGTTATCAAATCATATATCTACGTGTCGACATCTATGGATTAGAATTGGTATGATATTGGCATAATTTGCTTGTGTTTCGGTGAAAGACATAATAAACGTCGACGACTGTAAATTTTACTGCAGGTATACAATTTAAATGTTTTTTATCACAATCCTTTTCCAATAGGTTATGGGCCCAGTTTAAAGTATTTTGTTAACACTAAAACAAAAAGTACAAATTAGAAAAAAATAAAAATCTAAACAAATCTTGTAAGAATTTTTGAATACAATCAATTCTAAACTATTCCATGACAAATACTTACTTTGTATGTTGACTAAATATCAACATATACCGATCAGTAACACATACACACACCTTTTAATAAAACAGTTTCCCACCTTAATGGACAATTATTCTTGACAACTCATTCTTAGTATATATATGTGGGTGGTGCATGTTAGTCCAGTTTTGTTTTGGACTATGTTTGTTCAACATCATGCAAACACAGACATACCACATACACACACTCATTGAGTGAGTTGAAGAGAACTTAGAAAGAAAGTAAAACAACACTAGAGTGTATAAAGAGAATATGATGTAAGAGATATGCATGTCTTCAGAACAGACCAAGAGAGAATAGTTTGAGATACATAGATAAGGCCCAATGAGAATAGTATGTAGTGTCCGTGAAGTATTCAAGGGACCTATGATAAGATTTCCAAGAGTGTCTTTCTGTTATAACAAACATTTAACCACCACCACCACCACCCCCCGGAATATATGTATATAGTCTTGTAATGAGTGTGTGTGTGTGTGTGTGGAAAAGTTGGTCGCCGCCACCGTTGACTTCTTCTCTCCATCCACCTTCTCTCATGCACATACACAAGAGATAAGCTTCCCATATGAAAACTTACAGTTATATTATACACACGTTGTATAACATAAAGCAAACTTCTTCTAAACAGATAAAAATAACCAAGTTTTATCTCTTTTGCACACTTCTAAGTTAGTTTTTTTTGTATTTGTTGTGTGCGAGTATCTGTTTACCGGTAAAAGTTTTAAATAAAACACTGACCGACTGACATCCTCTTTCACGAAAAAAAATTGCATAAACTACATTAATTGATTTAAATTATTGTGTACGGAAAAAATCAATTTCCGATTTAAGAGCTATTCAAACATTGCTGGAATATTACAGCCCCATTTTCAAATTTTTTTTTTGCATTACGATAAGAATATGAAACAATAAGTGACATAGCCAATAACCTGGATCATAAATATTCTAATCGATTGGTGTCAGACGTGGCACACCATCTCACTTAACTATATATATTATTATACAATGTTGGAATATTGGAAAGAGGATATCGCTAATAAACTGCTGCGGCAGGAAGCTGTGTAAAATAAGAGTGAAAATGTGATCTATCTATCATCACACTTAATGACATAATCAAAAATTGAACGGCGTTAACCGCACTTGGAAAAGCTGGAAAAGGTAGATTTGGCATGCGACTCTTTTTATATATATTACAATCTCATAATACCCCAACCTATAAAGTCATTTTGTCAATTTTCCAATTAAAAAAAAAGCAAAACATGTACGTATAAGTATATGTATCTACAATCAGGTTTTTCAAAAGTTTTTAAGCAACATGCCAAGTTTTTGATACTTCCAAATTAACAATAAAGAATTCCGTTTTGGACTCATTCTTTTGTCCGATAACTATCTGAAACTGAAATAATTTCAACAATTTCTACTGTGTGTATCTAGTTTTCTAGTTTCATTTAAAATTCAAATACATAAAATTATATTAACATAAAAGGAATAGAAAGAAAAAAATCACATTCTGATACTACAACAACAAAATGCGATTAGCATAAACTTCTAACCCCCCGAAAAAAAAAATGACTTGTACAATGAGATATAAAAATTTCTCTCGAAAAAAGGTAGATATGTTGTGATCTATATAAATAGATATGTGTGTGTGTGTGTGTACGGGGGTGGTGAAGGGCCCACCCCTTACTGTACTATATACGGGTCTGTCTGCATGCTGGCCGATAGCACGAAAGATATGAGCTGGAAGTAGGAAACGAGACAGCTAGATAAGAAAGTAATATGGCTGCTGGTGCAAAGAGATAACGTCGATATGACCTGCACCGGTATATTCTGTGTGTGTATACTGGTGGCATGCAACTATACGTGTTGTATTTTCTTTTATACATATATTTATTTCGAATAAATTTATCCATTTTGATGCACCTGCGATGCATTTTTACAATATATAAAAGCAAATTTTGCCATACGATTCTGTAAGCAGTTTTTCATTCATAGATCTCTTTCGATCGAAGAGTCAAGTTACAACTATTTTTGCAATAGAATTCATACATTTTCGATCGAATGCCGTCCAAATTCAGAAAAAACCCATTGAAATAGTTTCGATCGGTCGAAATTCAAGAATTGCACCCTCGATGTACTTTATTACACAATCTTGCACGTTATTGCAAAAACAATCTATATTTATATATCAATATAAATTGCATATTTTCGTTATCAGATAACAATATATAGGCAAAGTTTATCGTTAATATAAAAAAAAAAACAGGAACTGTTAGTATACAATCAATACATCAAAATCATTCAATCGTTATATATGTATATATATGTTACATAAAATTGCGAATAAACGAATCAAAACCGGAGGGTAAAAACATAAACAACTATAAATCATACTATGTGCTTATAACACACACAATTTAAACATAGTGTATGTATGTATATATAACGTTTTTTTAAAAAATGAGTTTGTTATCAACTGGTTGGTTGGGTGCTTTGTGGGTGACTAGCCTAAAGGGTGTTATTGCGAAACATTATAATATCTAAATGGTTGGGTATATGAAAACGGCTTAAAAACAATGTTTAGCCTCTTATTAAACTGTGTTTGTGTGTGTGTGTGTGTGTGTCTGTTTGTAATTCTTGGAAAATGATATTGAAAATTATTAATTATTACATTTGTTCTAAACAATTTTTTCCTTTCTTTGTGGCATTGAAATCTGATCATCTTAGAAAACAGACACCAGTCATTATTTATTAATATGTATATATGACGTGGATTCATTAATTTCATACCCAAAACATTAACGAGCTTTCTGTTATCTATGTTTTTGTATTAATAAAGATATAGGGAGAGAAATATATAGAAGAGAGATATATCAGCGCATATTTAGAAAGTTTTTTCAACTATATTATAATATGTATAAGAGATAAAGTTCGATTGGCATCATAGAAGTTTTTTTTAAAGGCGTCGTTCGTATTTTTTGAAAAAAGGAATGAAATATTAATTATTGTTCTTGCAAAAATTATCTACAGAGATTTTTTTTGTATGTGTATATTTTACGTTGATTGGACGGAAATACTGATATGTATATAGTATAATTTTCATGTTTTTGTCATGCAATACGTTTTTCTACATGCAACCCCGAATGTTGTTTTATAAATATCTGCACCTAAAATGCATATACACCAAAAAAAAAAAAGAGAAATTGATGGCAATAATCCTGATACCGTGATTTAATTCGTTTTTCAGTTTAACATTATTAGACAAGAGATGATACTGTGTGTGTAAAAATTATTATACGAAATATAAACAACAAAAAATTAAAATGATGGCCTAACACGCCATCATATCATTCACTATATATATAGTCATAATCAAAAATTGCATATGGTTGCATTCAGGTGTTCAAAACCGAAAATAAATCGTTCAGTTTTTCACCAACCACACGAGTATAATTCGTATTTTATGATGCTGAAATACAGGATATTATTTAAATATTATATAAATATAGTCATAGATAAACTACAGATTCGAAATTGCCCTTTTTACATATAAAAAACAATCAATGAATCAACATATTATAAAAAGAAAGTCAAATAATTAAATAATTATAAATATAAACAAGTTAGCATGACTTCCTTTTAAATGTCACATTCACATACCTTTTTAATATCAATAAAACTGATCTTGGCTGTTTACCTTGCCCACACATACTAAATATGTAGTATGTATACAGAAGCAATGTTTCATAAAATGGAATTATAAACAATCTAAACAACATGTGTTCATGAGTTAAATATCAATAATAATCGTTCTAAATTTAAATGACACTCAATCTATATAGCCTTAAG
>SSSI01010618.1:0-21736 GCA_004796505.1 Oryzaephilus surinamensis
CTTTCTCTGAAGCTAAAATAGCCCCACTTGTGATGATAATATGGTCAAACAATTTTACGCTTACAGTACTACATGCTGCTGCTAAGCTCTTTGTTACTGCTTGATCTTCTTCTGAAGGTTCTAAGCTTCCTCCAGGATGGTTATGTGACATTATTATTGATGTTGCATTTTTTATTAATGCCTTTCTTGTAATCTCCTTTATGTATACTGGTGCTTTTTCCATTTCACCAATATAGGATTCTTCTCCGATTAGTTGGCGCCTTTTATTCAAGTACAGTATTTTTACACATTCCCTTTCTGAGTGTCCTATACTTACGTTCAAGTACTCTACTAGCCCTTGTAAGTCCATTATTGGCTCACTCTTGAGCTTTTCTCTCAGTACCCTTTCTAGTGTTTCCTTAACACACATAATCATTGCTACTGCAGAATCAGTTACTCCTTCTATGACTTTCAGGTCATCCATTTCTCTACCTAAAATCCTTCCTACTCCTGCATAAGTATTCACCAGATTTTTAGCAATTTCTTGAGCTTGCGGCCTTTCATGTACTGCACTTAGAAACGTTTCCATTATTTCACGATCAAGTAGTGCTTTGCCTTTGCTTTCTAATATTCTGAATTCGATTTCTTCTTTACTTTTATTCATATAATTTACCCTTCACTAACAACAAACTTTTTTTTAATATTTACTGCTGTTTTTTTATCAGCATTGGCATAAAGCCATAGCTTTCACGTGAAGTCAAATCAATTTTTCAATCTTTTTTACTTATTTTTTCATGAATGAGTGAAGATATTAATATATGGTGATTTTTTTACTTAAATTTGTTGAATTTCGTCTAAAGAGATGCCTATTGTTTTTAAAATAATATTGATAGAAATTCCTTTTTTTACTAAGTCTTTTGCAATTTTGATCTTTTCTGCTCTTTTCACTTTTTCTTCGCAAATCCGTATCCCTTCAAACAGAGATTTTATTAGTGCATTACGTAGTTCTTGGCTCTCAATTTCTTTGTATTCTTTTATCAAATCAGGCAGCTCATTTTCTATCTTATCTCCTGTTAGTTCAAGTAGGTCCATGATGTTAATTGATAACACCCCCGCTATTTCATATAATTTTCCCAGTGGAGTAGCTACGCGTCCTTGTTCATAATTGCTTATTTCGTCACGTGTTGTACTCATTTTCTCTGCTAAATCTTTTTGAGTATATTCCCTCACTAGCCTCCATTCTTTTATCTTTTTTCCTATTTGGTAGTAGATAGAACCCGTTTTTTCTTCAACACATTCATCAGCAGACAGACCAATTGTTTTTGCAACAATATCAACAGAAATTCCTGCTTTAACCAGACCCTTTGCAATTTTTATTTTTTCCGATTTTCTACTACTTTTTTCACTGACTTGGACAAATTTGGTTAGTAAACAAAATATTTTACGTAGCTCCTGATCATTAATCTTTTTATATTCTCTTACTAGATCTAATATTTCCTCTTCCTCGTCTTCAAGGCGGATTTTTTCATTTGATACAGGAATCAGATCCGTAATACTAATTGATAACACCTTTGCTATAGCGTATAACTTTTCAATCGAAATTTTTCGTGTTCCTTTTTCATATTGTAATACTATTTGATATGTTACACCAATTTTTCCCGCTAAATCTTTTTGAGTATATCCCTTTGCTAATCTACGATTTCTTACTTCCTTTCCTATTACTTTGTAATCTAAAAAATTAGAGCATTTATTCTCTTTTTTCACATTTTATACTCCATAACCAGAAGAGCTGTTACGTATACTTAATTGGTAATCTTTTTTGACAAATTGAACTCATTTCCTTTCAAATAATTTTTCTATATCACTTAGTTTCATTTCTATGTAAGTTGGTCTTCCGTGATCAGCATACGGTGTTTCTTCCATTTGTCTCATCAACTCATTCATCTCCTCCAACTTCATTTCCCTTCCAGCTCTAATTGACCCATGGCACGCAATAGTAGCTAATATCTTGTTCACTTTTTCTTCTATAGGTAGCGTATCTCCTATCTCTATTAATCTATCAACTATATTCATCACCATCTCTTTCACATTTATTGTTCCTAAAATTGCAGGTATTTCTTTAACCCTTACTTTATCTTCTGATTCTATTTCAATACCAAAACCCATTTCAAAAAGCTTATCTTTATAAGTTTCAACCATCTCCATTCCTGCTTGGTTTTTGATTTCAACTGTTTCAGGAAAAAGAAGTTTTTGTCTTTTTATGCTTGATTTTTGCTTTAAGCACTCGTATATCAATCTCTCATGAGCTGCGTGCTGATCTACTATAATTAGTTTGCCTTTAGCCTCAGCAATAATGTAAGTATTGTAGACCTGACAGCGTGCATATCCTAGAGGATGATCCTCTATCAAATCGATTTGTTCTCTTTCTAGGACCATAGATCCCCTTTGGGGTGGAGATTCTCCATACTTAAAAGTTTCTGGTAAGCTTTGCCTTCTTTCATCTGGTGCATTGAATTCTTTCATTAGACGATTTTCTAAAAGACTTGGTCTCTTCTCATAAAACTCTTTTTGATTTTTTTTCTCTTTACTATTGACTTGCTCTTGACTTTTACTAGCATCACACTCTTCAATACTTTGATCACTTGCTGCGAACGTGCCTATTCTCATCGATAATGCTTTTATTATCCCTCTTCTCACTATTTCATATATTAACCTTTTATTCTGAAATCTTACTTCTGATTTATTTGGATGCACATTTACGTCCACTTGATCATACGGTATCTCTAAGTGCAACGCTGCAAAAGGATATCTATTGCTTGGAATAAGGTCATGATACGCATAACGGATCGCACCAATAAGCAGATTATCCTTAATTGGCCTACCATTAACAAATGTATAGATCATATCAGACTTACCACGATTGACAGTTGATTTGCAGATGTGTCCTGTAAGTCTAATACCGTCTTCTTCTTCATTAATGCCCAGAGAATTATTCTGAAATTCCTTCTCTACTTCACATAGTCTACTAAATAACGAGGCCTGCTTAGCATATTTCAAAAGCTTTTTATTACCGGAAGTGAGAGTAAACCCAATACTATAGTTAATTATTGCTAAGTTATTTACAATATCAACAATGCTTTGTGTTTCTGCCCTTTCGGTTTTTAGAAATTTTAGTCTATTTGGTGTGGCAAAAAATAAGTCACGAACTTCAATATATGTACCCTTTAGCAAAGAACAAGGTGTAATCTCTCTTATTTTTTCTCCTCCCTCATACCTTATAGACCATGCTTCCTTTGCTCCACTTGCCTTAGATGATAATTTCATTCTGCTTACTGCTGCAATTGAAGGTAAAGCTTCTCCCCTAAATCCAAGATGCTTAATTTCTATTAACTCACTATCGCTTAATTTTGAAGTGGCATGCCTCATAAATGCTAGTTCTAGATCTTCCTTTTCTATTCCATTTCCATCATCTGTCACAGTTATAAGGTTACGTCCACCACTTTCTATTTTGATCTCTATCTCTGAACTTCCAGCATCTATTGCATTTTCTACTAATTCCTTTACTACACTCGCTGGCCTTTCTATTACCTCTCCCGCTGCTATACGATTTATAGTTTTTGTGTCTAAAAGAATTATTGCCATATTTTCAACTCTCAGTCTGATCAGTTTAATATCAATTAAAATCAGATTGTCTATTAAATTCTATTCTAAGCCCTTTCATGAAGATCATTAGAATTATGTATAATTATTAATGCTTTTTAAGTGGATTTCCTATTGTTCTTTCTAAGTTCCTTGGTGCACGTAACGATTATTCTTTAAAAAGAATATTGGCTACTGAGAAGAATGAAGACATCTTCATCAGAAAAAAAAGGGGCAAAAACAGAGAAAATTGACGTAGCTACTTAAGGCAGGTGTCTCTATTGCAGCTGAGACAACTGATCTACTCATGATCAAATGAAGAAGTTATAAGCATACAGATTGGATTACAGTATCTTTTTTAAGAAGAAGATTTATCTTGCTTAAAAACTTGTAGATACTATATTTTACATAAATTCTTCATGCGAGGCCTTTATGTTTACTAATAGAATATCTAATAATCTGGATCAGCTGCAATTTTTTGTAGAGTTTTTAAATGAAAATTATGAAATTCAGAAACATCTTAGTCTTACACCACTACATTTAGCAGCAGGAAATGGTCAGTTGGATTTAGTCAACACTTTATTAGGAGAAGGTTTAGATATTAATTCAGAGATTAAGTACGATGGCTTTACGCCACTGTATTTTTCAATTGCAAAAAATCGCTTAGAGATGGTTAACTTTCTTATTGCTCATGGAGCAGATGTAAACCATAAGACCATTCTAGGCTTTACACCTTTAAGTTTTGCATCCCAGCAAGGATATTTAGATATAGTCAACACCTTGATTGCAAATGGAGCAGATCTTAGTACTAAAACAGATAAACTTAATACACCTTTACACCTAGCAGCAGAGAATGGTCATCTAGATATAGTAAATGTTTTTATTGAAAAGGGATTAGATGTTAATGCTGTAAATAATGATCGAGCAAGACCTTTGCATTCTGCAGTACAAAATGGTAACCTCGAAGTAGTTAAAGCTCTTATTTCACAAGGGTCTAATATTAACGCTGGATCTTCAGGCATAGGTAATCATAAAGTTGATGCAAACATTACACCCTTACATCTGGGAACACAAACTGGTAGGTTAGATATAGTTAAAGTTCTGCTTGAAGCGGGAGCAAACGTTAATGCAAAAACAGATGATAAGATTACACCTCTACATTTAGCGTCTCAAAATGGCTTTTTAGAGTTAGTAGACATTTTACTAAAAGCAAAATCTAATGTTAATGCTAAGGATTATGAGAATCTTACACCTCTACATTTAGCAGCAGAACGTAATCACTTTGGAGTAGTTAAGTCTCTTCTTCTCGTAAGGGGAATTGATGTTAATGCTAAGGACCACGATAATTCCACAGCTTTACATATAGGATCTCAGAATTGTCACTTAGAAGTAGTGAAGCTACTAATAGAGAAAAAAGCCAATGTTAATGCTAAAAAAAACGAAGGTTTTACACCTTTGCATCTAGCAATTCAGCAAAGTCATTTCGAGGTGAGTGATTTTTTAATTAAAAATGGAGCAAACATTAACACCGTGGATGATCAGAATTGGACTCCTTTACATAATGCAGCATATAATGGTTTTTCTTTAAAAATAGTAGAGAGCTTAATTGCAAAAGGAGCAAATATAAATGCAAAGATGGATGATGGTAGAAGAGCTCTACATTTGGCAGCAGAACATAATCACTTGGAAATAATGAATTTCTTGATTGAAAATGGAGCAGATATTAATGCTCTAGATAACAGAAGTTGGACTCCTCTACATTGTGCAGCATATGATGGTAATTTAGAAGTTGCTAAATCTTTGCTTGATAAAGGAGCAGACATTAATGCTAAAACAGTTAAAAGTACTACACCTCTACACTTTGCAGTAGACCATGATCATTTAGAGGTGGTTGAATTGCTCTTAGAAAAGGAAGCAGATATTAATGCTTTAGATCACACAAATTGGACTCCTTTACATTTTGCAGCAGAAAAAGGTTATGATCAGATAGCAACCGTTCTATTGAAACATGGTGCTGATGTAAATGTAAAAGAAAATCAAAATAAAGGCACAGCCCTACATCTTGCAGCTCAATATGGTCATCCTAAGGTAGTTAAAACTCTTATTATAAATGGAGCGGATGTTAATGCAAAAATGGATAAAAATGCTACGCCTTTACACTTAGGGGCACAAATTGGTAATTTAGATATAGTTAGGTCTCTACTTATGAGCGGAGCATACTTTAATGCTAGAGCTGAAGGAGGTAGATATGTTTTACCATTACACTTTGCGGAAAGAAGAGGAAACCCAGAAGTAATAAAATTACTAAAATTGGTTGAGAAGTTATTTAAGGCTATAGAAGATAATAATTATTTAGGAATTGAGAGTTCCATTAGAGATGGAGCAATCATTGATTCGAAGAACGTGGATGGAAGAACGCCATTACATTATGCTGTTAATAATGGGCACATAAAAGTTGTAAATATCTTGCTAGCAAATGGAGCTGATGCTACTAAAGTTACTAACAAGGGTAATACACCATTACACACTGCTACTTCCAAATGTTACAAAGAAATTGTTGAGGTTCTGTTACAACATATCAGTCGTGATAAATTAAATGACTTTGTTAATGCTAAAACTACTTCTAGTGGTACTACATCACTTCATGTTGCAGCTAAAGGTGGCTCCTTGGAAGTTGTAAAATCTTTATTAAAACATGGTGCAATTTATAAAATTGAGAACAAAGAAGGTAAAATACCTATTGATCTTTCTAAGGACCAAAGAGTTACTAACTTACTGAAATTGATCGAAGAATTGTTTAGAGATATAAAAAATGGTAATGTTGAATCTATCAGCAAGCTAAGAGCAGTAAAACCTGATGAGTTCTTAGCTATAACAAATGCTCGTAATAATCAAGGGAATACATTATTGCAAGTTGCTATAGCCAATAAACATAAGAATATTGCAACTAAATTGTTAAAAATGCTGAAGGAGCCAGATCAAGTTCAATCACAGTTTAGCCCTGAATGTGAGTTGGATCAACTTGAGAAGCTTAAAAGTGCTACAGAGGTGCATATCCGTTTTTCTGAGCTTTACCTTCCTATGTTGCGTAGCATGTCGCAACCATATAGTTCAGAAAAGAATACTTCTCCTTGGAAAACTCTTAAGGAAGGTTCTTATTACCTAGGAAATGCATATCGCTTAGTTGAGGTATACAAAGATTGTGTACCTGGTTCGATAAATAATAAAAGCATACAGTCAGTAAATGATATGCTAGTAGCACTAGAATTTGATCCAAAACACATAACGTCAGGGTATACAGATGAAGCTTACGGTGGGAAGGCTGAATGCTTCGTTTCCAAAGGGCAAGGTACAAAATATTATAAGTTATTGCATAGTGAGTTAAAGAAAGATGTAAGATCGTTCATAGAAATGGTTGAACTTAATATTGACATTCCTGTAAAAAGGTTTTTAGAGTCAATCAATCAGAGGTTACAGTCTGCTTTTTCTGAAAAGTTACTTGAGGCCATAGAAAATGACAATCCTTTAGCGGTTGAGAATTGCATCAAAAGAGGGGTAATTGTTAACTTCAAAGATACCGATGGAAGAACACCATTACACCATGCTGTTAACAACGGCAACATAGATGTTGTAAGTACCTTATTAAAAAATGGAGCTGAAGTTGCTCAAATTACTAACAAGGGCAATACGCCATTACATATAGCTTCTTCCAAAGGTTACAGAGAAGTTGTTGAAGTTTTATTACAATATGTAAGTCGTGATAAATTAAATGACTTTATTAATGCTAGAACAACTTCTGGTGGTACTACATCACTTCATGTTGCGGCTAAAGGTGGCTCCTTGGAAGTTGTAAAATCTTTATTAAAACATGGTGCAATTTATAACATCAAGAATAAAGAAGGTAAAGCACCACTTGATCTTTCTCGAGACCAAAATATTACTAACCTATTGAAATTAGTAGAAGAGCTGTTTGAGAATGCAAAAAATGGTAATGTTGAAATTATCAGTAAGCTGAAAGCAATAAAACCTGATGAGCGCGTAGCTGTAACAAATGCTCGTAATGATCAAGACAAGTCATTAGTCCAGGTTGCAGTAATCAATAAACACTCAAACCTTGCAAGTAGATTATTAGAAATATTAAAAAGTCCAGATCAGAGTTTACAAGATGTCAGCGTAGAAAATAGAGTAAAGAGTTTAAAGTTATAGCTCTCTTAAATGAAACTCTAATGAGGGTGCCAAGATCTAGAAAATATATAAAAATTACAGTGGACTTTACATCTTACTAATTATAAATTAACTTACTACCTAATCAATTCCTGAGTTATGTATGAGTAAAATTTTGATAATATTAGCAGCAGGAAAGAGCAGTAGAATGAATTCTGAATATCCAAAAGCGTTGCACCAAGTGGGAAATCTTACTCTTTTAGAACATATAATTTCTAATGCAAAATCGCTGAGTCTAAAAAGCTTATCAATTGTTGTTAACAACTCCCTTCTAAAAGATTTAGAAAACTTTGATACTCTAAAAAGTATAATCGATCAATACAATATAAAACTAATAATTCAAGAAGATATTACAGGCACTGGCACTGCAGTTAAAATTGCTCTAGAAAATCTGGAGGAGTTATCTGATCAAGACATAGTTTTAATACAGTATGGAGACACTCCTTTTATATCTAGCGATACAGTTATGAAAATGACTGATTGTTTAAAGTATAATAATTTAGTTCTTCTTGGATTCAATAGTCAAGATGAACAATATGGAAGATTAGTAATTGATAATTACGGAAATGTTCAAAAAATCCTAAAAAATGGAGATAAAATGCTTCTTGCAAACTCTGGAATAATGGCTTTATATGCTAAAGATCTCTTTACCTTAGTAAAAGAAATAAAATTCAATAATTCGACCAATGAATATTGTCTTAATGATATAGTGCCCATTGCAGCAAACAATAACTTGAGTGTAGGTTATGTAGTTTCTGATGAAAGAGAAGCAATGGGAGTAAATAATAAAGAGGATTTGATTAAAGCCGAACACTATTTTCAAGAAAGAAGGCAGCCAACTTTTCTTTCATAACTACATTTTTTTATTCATTAATTTAAGTTGACATTTGTTTTATACTGGTTTTATAATACCTTTTGATTCTTACTTGTAAGATAATTGGTACGACAAATTTTCCTATTTGTAGTGAGAGGGTATACATGGGGATATTAATAACAGGTGCTGCAGGTTTGATAGGGTCAACCTTGGTGAAAAAGTTAGAAAACCAGGGCCATGAAGTAATAAGCTGTGATATTAGGTTTCGCAACAATCCACTCAGTTTTTTTTCAGAAGATATAGTACCACTACTTGCTAAGTGTACAGGAATTATTCATCTGGCTGCAATTTCTCGAGTTATACATGGTGAACTTTATCCTGAACTGTGTAAAAAAATTAATGTTGATGGTACAATGCAGTTTTTAGGGTTATGTAAGTCACTTTCAAATAAACCGTGGTTTATTTATGCAAGTAGTAGGGAAGTCTATGGAGAGCAGAAGAAACTGCCGGTTACAGAATCTGCTAGTATCGATCCAATAAATAATTATGCAAAAGGTAAAGCATTTATTGAGGAACAAATAACAAGTTCAAAAGATTTTAATGTAGCAATATTACGCTTTTCAAATGTATACGGTGGTTTACTAGATCATAACAGTAGAGTAATTCCTGCACTCTGTATTAATGCATTAAGAGGTGATCCAATTAAAATAGAAGGTAAAGAATGTGTTTTTGATTTTACCTATTTGGATGATGTTATAGAGGGTATATGCTTAACTGTTAAATATTTACAAAGCGAAAAATCTTCTCTTCCTGCTATTCATCTTACTACTAATAGCCCATGTACTTTAGAAAACTTAGCAAAAACAATATTAAAAGTCACGAAAAGTGATTCTAGAATTGATTTTTATCCTCCAAGAAATTTTGACGTAACTAAGTTCCATGGTGATTTTACTAGAGCTAAAGAGCTACTTGGTTGGTCTCCAAAGCATTCATTAGAAGTAGGATTAAGCAATTTTATAAAAAGTCTACAAAACAATATACAAGAGTATCCTAACAATATAGATATGGTAATATATGAAAATATTAAAAGTTATTCATGGTTACCCTCCTTATTATAGCGCTGGTTCAGAGGTTTACAGCCAAACTCTTGCTCATGAACTAGCAAATAACAATGAGGTACAAGTATTTACTAGGTATGAAAATAGCTTTTTACCTGATTTTTATTACACTACAGTCCTAGATCGTAGTGATTCTCGAATCTTACTGCATTTAATTAATATACCCATAGCTAAATATCGTTATAAATTTATTAATGAAGAAGTAGATATAAAATTTAAAAGAGTAATAGATAACTTTCAGCCAGATCTTATACATTTTGGTCATCTTAATCATCTATCAATTACTTTACCAGAAATTGCTTTTAAAGAAAATATACCTACAATTTTTACGCTACATGACTTTTGGTTAATGTGTCCAAGAGGAAGGTTTATTCAACGCAATTCTGAAGATTTATTACAGCTTTGTGATGGACAAAAGGATCAAAAATGTGCAACCCAATGTTACAAGGGATATTTTACAGGAGATGAAGAATTCCTGAATTCAGACCTAAATTATTGGGAACAATGGGTTGCAACTAGAATGAAGCACACAAGGAAAATAATAGACTATATAGATTACTTTATTTCCCCATCGAAATTCTTGATGGATAAATTTACTCAGGATTTTTATGTTCCGATAAACAAAATTTCTTATCTTGATTATGGTTTTGATCTCAATCGTCTTAAGAATAGAAATAGAGTACAAGAAAAAGAGTTTATTTTCGGTTATATTGGTACTCATACTCCCGAAAAAGGTGTTAATCTATTATTGAAAGCTTTTTCTCACTTATCATCTAAAGCAAAACTTAGAATTTGGGGAGCAGCAAGAGAAGAAACTAAAGCTTTAAAAGCGATTGCCGATCAGTTTTCACCTGTTGTTAAAGAAAGAATAGAGTGGATGGGAAGTTATGATAATAAGAATATAGTTACTGACGTATTTAATAAAGTTGATGCAATAGTCGTTCCTTCAATTTGGGGTGAAAATTCACCGTTAGTAATACATGAAGCACAGCAACTTAGAATACCAGTTATAACAGCCGATTATGGTGGTATGGCAGAATATGTAAGAGATGGACTATTATTTAAGCACAGAGATGCAAGTAGTTTGTCAGAAAAAATGCAAGTCCTATCTACAAATCAGGAGTTATACAATAAACTTACCCAAAAAGGCTATCCTTATACTAAAAATGGAAATATACCTTCTATGAGTGAGCATATTGAGAAACTTAACAAGATTTACCGTAATGCTATTGAAAAGAAAGGCAAATCAGTAGCTGTTAAACCCGGTCCTTGGAGAATTACTTTTGATACTAATCCAGATTACTGTAATTTTGCTTGTATAATGTGCGAATGTTTTTCACCATACAGCAAAGTTAAAGAAGAAAAGAAAGCTAAAGGAATAAAACCTAAGATACTGTCGATAGAAACTATCAGAAAAGTAATTAAGGAAGCAGCTGGCACACCTTTAAGGGAAATCATTCCTTCTACTATGGGTGAGCCTTTAATGTATAAAAGCTTTGATGAAATAATCAATTTGTGCCATGAGTTCGGCCTTAAGCTTAACCTCACAACCAATGGTTCTTTTCCCATTAAAGGAGCTAGAAAATGGGCTGAACTATTGGTACCAATTTTATCTGATGTTAAGATTTCCTGGAATGGGGCAACTAAAGAAACTCATGAAAGAATCATGAAAGGTTCAAAATGGGAAGTAGTGACAGAAAATTTAAAAACTTTCCTTGAAGTTAGAGATAAATACTTTAGCGATACAGGTGAAAGGTGTACCGTTACTTTACAATTAACATTTTTGGAAAGTAATTTACATGAACTCTATGACATAGTTAAGATGGCCATAAAAAACGGCATAGATAGAGTTAAAGGACATCATCTTTGGGCACATTTTGAGGAAATTAAGGATCTATCTATGAGAAGAGATGAGTTAGCAATTAGTAGATGGAATACAGAGGTGAGAAGGTTATATGAGCTTAGAGATAATATGCTATTACCAAATGGTAAAAAGATAAAATTAGAAAATTTTACAATTCTTTCTCAAGAAGGTATTAAGGATTTGGCTCCAGGTGGTCAATGCCCATTTTTAGGTAAAGAAGCATGGATAAACAATGAAGGAAAGTTTAGTCCTTGCTGTGCTCCAGATGAACTCCGTAAGACATTAGGAAATTTTGGTAATGTTAATGAGGTTAAACTCGAGGAAATATGGCAGAGTAGTGAGTACCTAAGCTTACAAAAGAATTATTTAAATTACAAATTATGCAAAACATGCAACATGAGAAAACCTTTGATCAATTAATCAAAGATAATCTTAAATCTATTAAAATTTCACCGTGTGAGAGTTTTCACGAATTACTAGGAAATCCTTTGTATGAAGATAGGTTTATAAAGGTTGGTAAATTTCATGAGCCCGGTCTTGCACCGGTTTATGATCAGACAGGTGCTTATCATATCAATGTGAGAGGAGAAGCAGTTTATCATCATAGATTTCTAAAAACTTTTGGATTCTACTTTAATAGAGCGGCCGTAGAAGATGATACAGGGTGTTACCATATTGATTCATCTGGATGTAGAGTATACAAACAGTCGTATCAATGGATTGGAAATTATCAGGAAGATATTTGTGTAGTTAGAAGACATGATAAATGTTTTCATATTAATTTAAATGGCAACAGGATTTATCAGGAGGAATATGATTATGTTGGAGATTTTAAGGATGGTATCGCTGTAGTCTATAAGGATGGTAAAGCTACACATATTAATCATCATGGAAAGTTAGTACATAATAAATGGTATAAAAAACTTAATGTTTTTCATAAAGGGTATTCTATTGCAGAAGATCAACATGGTTGGTTTCATATAGATATTAATGGTGATCCTGTTTACCAGCAGAGATTTAAAATGGTAGAAGCATTTTATAATGGGATGGCAAAAGTTGAAACTTTTGAAGGTGTGTTAGGACAAATCGATATTACCGGAAATGTAAAGTTTAGTATTTTTGATTTAGGTAAAGAATCTCAAGTGCATAGGATTTCTGCAGAACTTTCAGCCTTTTGGAAAACTTACCTAACAAGCGTTGCTATTGAACTTGATTTGTTAAATATTTTACCTGCAACTGTGCCGTTTTTATCTAAAAAGTTAAACATTATCGTACCAAATCTAGAAAGGCTGTTAAGGGCGTTGTGGGAAATAGGGTTTATTGATTACGATAAAGACGAGGACTTATGGAAACTATCATCAAAAGGTAAGTGTTTTAAGGAAATACCATTTTTGCCAAAAGCAGCAACAATGTGGGCAAGAGTTGCCGCTGAAAAGAATTGGTTAAAGATGGCCGATATACTAAAACAGAAGTCTATCTCTTCATTTGAATCTTTTAAGGAAAGAGAAGCATCAGAAGATAAGAAAATAGCATTTTACCAAGCATTACTAGGATATTCTAGGTTTGATACTAAAGAGTTTAATTCTAGAATTAATATAGATGATGCTAAGAATATATTGCTATTTGGTGTACACTCTTTATTTCTTGCTTATTCTGATATACACAATAAAGGTTCTATAGGCCTATATAACGAACATAAAGTACCAAGACAGTTAGTAGAAAATTTAAAAGTCAAACTTATAACTCAGGAAGAACTATCAGTTACAAATTATGAATTAGGTGTCTTTTGCCGCTTTCTACAGCACTATGATGATGATAAAGTATTGTCTTATTTAAAATTGGTCAAAGGAATATCTCGTATTTTATTGATAGAAACTATTTTAGATTACCGCTCTCCAACTGGAGGCTCTGTAGATATTAATGTCATGGTTGAAACAGGAGGTAAACTAAGAACATTAAACGATTGGGAAAAAATACTCAAACAAGTAAAAGGATTCAAAATTTTTGCTGTTTTACCTTTAACAGATTACTTATCAGTTATTGATGTCAGATGTTAATCACATGGAAACATTACAAAAAAATGGTTTTTTTATTATCAAAAATCTGGTTCCTTTAGAGCTAATAATTCAGTCTTTAAGTGATATAACAAATAAGATATCAAAGCTATCCCAAGAAATAAGTGTTTCAACTTCTGACTACTTAAACTGTACCGGCAGATGGGGCATGTTATCTCAAGTAACTAGAATTATATCTCAAGCATTAGATAAAATTATTAAAAATTACCTTGAAAAGTCACTTCAGTGTCAGATACTGCAGAAAAAATCAAATGTTATATGTAAAACTGCTGATTTAATAGATGCAGTTCCCTTTCACCAAGACATCTCCTATAGTTTCAATGATCCTTACCACTTTTCCGTTTGGTTAGCTTTGAATAATGTAAGTGAAACTTCAGGTGCACTACAAATTATAGAAAACAGTCATAAATGGGAAATACAGCCTTTAGTTGATTTTTGGTACCCATATTTTTTTGATCAGTACTCAAACAACCGAGAAAATTACAAAATTAAGTCACTACCTATTTCAGCAGGAGATGCGATAGTTTTTGATTCACGGTTATGGCATGGTAGTGATAAGAATACAGATGCTAAAGATAGATTTGCTTATGTAACAAGGTGGATTATAAAAGATCAAGACCTTCCCTATGTGCCAAAACCTCAGCCTTCAGTTTTTGGTATACTCAATTGTGGTGAGTTAACAGAATCTATACTGAGAGAATGCTTGTCATTGTTTGGCTACCAGGAAAGTGTAAAAGCAAAAAACATGGAAGAACTTATCAAGAGCTGGTTAGCCTTTATTACAGACACAACTACAAATATTTCTGAGATCGACACTACTGAGGCTAAGCGAGATTTATATAAGCTGCTTATTCTAAATCAAGCATCAGCACTACATGATGCTGGAGACATCTCAGGAAAAATATACAAAAATTTATGGTTTTCACTACTTGTATTTCTCAATAAAAAAGTCAACGTAGTGGAGCTAGCATTGTAAATGAACAGAAGTAGAGTTGATAGCTTCAAATGTGTATTGATGTTCATCTTGAATATAGTATCTAAATTCAAGCTTAATGTACTTATAATGTCTTTAGTTGCTCTGGTGGTAGCTGTTGATTTGTCTTTTAGAAAGTATTTAGTAAAAAATATTCTAGATACAGCTGTAAAATATCAGGAAGGTAATGTAATTGAAAATCTTTTATTACCTGTAAGCGCTTATCTTGGTATGGCATTACTTATCACTACTGCTTTTAGATTCTATGGCTATTTTGTTGACATTCGAATGTTTACCTTAATGCGTCAAAAAATAGCTGATATGTCTTTTTGTAGGCTACTCCAACAAGACCATTCCTATTATCAGAACAATTTATCCGGAAGTTTAGTACATAAGGCCAGTAACTTAATGGATAGTGTGATAGAGTTAATAAGATTGCTTATAGATTGTTTTTTCGGTTACAGCATAGCATTAGTCTTAGCTATTTATACCTTATCATTAGTAAACATAAAATTTGCAATCGCCACATTCACTTGGGTAAGCATTTTTATTTTAGTATCGATTTTCAGCTTTCGTGTACTTACTGAACTAGCTGATAATTACTCTAAACAAAATTCACAAGTAATAGCTAGTATAGCAGATAGTATTTTAAATGTTATATCAGTAAGGCTATTTTCTCAGCAAGCACATGAGAGACACAAATTTTTTCAAATATGCAAGAAAAGAACTATTGCAGAGAGAAAATTACAATGGGCATACTTTTGTCTTTGGTTTATATATGGCTATTCATTTGATATACTCCAAGCAGTAAACTTGTACTTTTTAATTTATGACTATCAATTGAACAAAATTGCAATAGGAGATATTGCTCTTGTACTTGGAATTAATATATCGATTATAGAGTTTCTTAACCATCTAACTAGGAATCTTACCCAATTTTCTACTCATTTCGGCAAAGTTTCAGATGCATTGCCAATCTTGACTACTGTACCAGAAATTCAAGATAAGGAAAATGCTAAAGAATTAAATTTATTAAGTGGAAGAATAACGTTTAACAATGTTTCTTTTTCTTATGAAGGTCAGGAGCCATTATTTCAAGATTTCTCAGTTACCATTAATCCTTGCGAAAAGGTAGGTCTAGTTGGTTATTCTGGAGGTGGTAAATCTACTTTTATAAACTTAATTCTAAGGCTATTTGATGTTAAAAAAGGTAATATACAGATTGATAATCAAATAGTATCAGAAGTTACACAGAGTTCTTTGAGGCAACAAATATCTGTAATACCTCAAGACCCATTGTTATTTCATGATACTATTTTAGCAAACATCATATATGGTAGACTTCAATCTACTATCAAAGAAATAATGAGAGCTGCAAAGCTGGCTGGTATTCACGATTTCATTATGACTCTACCAGATCAATATGGAACTACAGTCGGAGAAAAAGGCATCAAGCTATCTGGAGGAGAAAGACAAAGAATAATAATAGCCAGGGCATTTTTAAAAAACGCTCCAATATTATTTCTCGATGAACCAACTAGTCAGTTAGATTCTATAACAGAAAAAACAATTCAAATGAGTTTATTCAAATTGATGAAAAATAAAACTACGATTACTATAGCACACCGTATTTCTACACTTTTACACATGGACCGAATTCTAGTATTTAACAAAGGAAAAATTGTCCAAGATGGTAAACACGCTGAATTAGTTTCTAAGCAAGGTCTTTACAAGGAACTTTGGAATGCTCAAATTGGTTGTTTGAATGGCAAAAAATAAGATGGAAAAAATTATTGATCTGAGAAGTGACACTACAACTCTGCAGAGCTCCAACGTTATACATGCAATAAGTAATGCAACTGTTGGAGATTTTGCTTATGGTGAAGACAAAAGCTGTAATGACTTATCAGAATATTGCAAACAATTATTCAAAGTAGAAGAAGCATTATTTGCAACCAGCGGTATGCTTGCAAATAGATTAGCCATTGCCAGTCAAACAAGTCCTGGTGATGAACTAATAACTCATTATAATTATCACGTTAATTTTTTCGATAGCGCAGGCAATGCAAAAGTAAATAATATCGTATTTAATTGTATTAGAAATAATAGCGGAATCTTAGATGTTGATGAAGTAGAATATGCTATTAATTCTAAGCCGAGGTATAAAATTTTTGCTCAGGTGAGTCTTGTTTCTATAGAAAATAGTATAAACGGGTTTAATGGTAAAATTTATCCTTTTGAAAAACAAGTCGAGTTATATCACTTTTTAAAAGCTCACAATGTAAATCTTCATTTAGACGGTGCAAGAATATTTAATGCTCATATCGAAACAAATATTGCTTTAGCAGATTATGCTAAATATGTGGATACAATGAGCTTTTCTTTTACTAAAGGACTTGGCGCTCCTTTTGGTTCAATGCTTATGGGTAAAAGAGAGATAATTGAAAGGGCTAAAAAGCTACAGGTTTGGCTAGGTAGTGGTTATCATCAGATAGGGTATTGTGCTAATGCAGCAAAATACGTACTACAGAATAATATCTCTAGGCTTAAAGAAGATAATAAGCTCGCTAAATTGTTTGCAGATAAGATTAAAGAAATTCCACACATAAAACTGGTACTACCTTATCCAGAAACTAATATAGTAAGCTTCAGTATAAAAGCACTAAATGTAACTAATGAGGTTTTCTTGAGTAAGTGCCAAGCTTATGGTTTATTGCTTTTTCCTTGGCTCGAGTCTCATATAAGAGCAGTTACCCATCTTGGCACAAAGGAAACAGAAATCATGAAAGCTGCTGAAATTATAAAGGAGGTTGTGTTAAATTTAATATGAGAATAAAAATAGATTTCTTTAGCGATTCAAACACTGACCCTTCAGCTAAAATGAGGGAAGCGATGGCTAAAGCAAAAGTTGGAAACGAAGCTGCATGTGAAGATCCAACTGTAAACGAATTAGTGGCAACCGCATGTAAAATATTAGGTAAACCTGCAGGAATCTTTTTGATTTCAGGAACGATGTCCAATGTAATTGCTTATAAAGTACACATTCAAAGACCTGGTGATTACTTGCTGCTTGATGAAACTTCACATCCACTCATAGTACAATCTGGCTTGATCGCAGCCCAGGCACATGCCACTCCTTTGCCCATCAAAGGTACGAGAGGAATATTTACTGGAGAACAAATTGTTGAGTTTATTACTCGTCCTAGTTTAAGAAATATTCCGAGAGTTGGGCTTGTTTCTATCGAACAAACGACAAATTTTGGTGGTGGAGCTGTGTGGCCTTTAGAATATATTCAAGAGATCTCAAGTCTCTGCAAAGAGAATGACGTATTCACTCATTTAGATGGAGCAAGACTGTTCAACGCTTGTGCTCATACTAAAATATCTCCAAAAGAGTATGCAAGTTATTTTGATTCGATATTTATTGATTTTAGTAAAGGATTAGGTGCTCCAATGGGCGCAATATTGCTTGGAAGTGAAGATTTTATTGAAAAAGCTTGGTACTATAAGTTTCAAATTGGCGGAGGTATGCACCAAGCTGGCATTATTTCAGCTGCATGTTTATATGCTCTACATAATAATGTAAATTCTTTAGAAGAAGATCATAAAAAAATGCAGCACCTTATAGAAGGCCTAGGCTCTATAGATCAAGTTATAATTGATATCGACCTGTATAAAACTAATATAGCGTATTTTTCATTACATACTAATTGTATATCTACTCAAGAATTAATAAACGTACTAATGACAAATTATGGAATTAGAATGGCTAACATCAAAGGTAAAATCAGAGCTATAACACATAGAGATATAAGCTATGAAGATATTAATACTACTGTATCTGCTATAAGAAAGATACTAAGTAAGTAATTTTCTGCACTAATTGTTTGCAAACTTCTTGTCAAACAATATTATACCAATATAGTATTATGCTAGCATCTGCATAGAGCTATTTGGGAATAGGTGTGAACTTTGTCTTCTTTCAATATTTACTATTCTTCTGTGGATATATGCTGCTTTATTTATCAAGACAAAGTATACCAATTGCTCTACCACTGTTAATAGATACTGACCATGTAAAATTAAGCTATTTTTTTGCCTGCTTTTCTTTTTTTTATGGAGTATCAAAATTTGTTAATGGAATAATCATGGACTCCAAAAATAATCCATTATTTATGTTTGGGCTATGCAATATTGCAACTGGATTATTAACCATTGGTATAACTTCATCATATAATAATCTAACTTTATTACTGTTAACATTAATATTATTAGCTTGGACACAAGGGTTAGGTTGGCCAGCTATTACCAAGTTTATGGTTACAAACTCTAGCATCTCTTCAATTGCATCATCATGGGGAGTTATGAGCTCATCTCAGCAACTTGGTTCTTGTATTACTTTAATTGTATTACCAAGTATAATTAAAATATATGATGCAAAAAGTGCATTTTTGTACTCTGGTCTCTTATGCTTACTTTTTGGAATTTATACAATATTAAAAGCATATTACAAAGAAAGTGCCAACTTTACTACCTATTATAAGGTGCAGAAATCTCAAATAGGTATCAAGGTAACAAGTTCCATATGGTTTCTATGTTGTGCTACTTTTTGTGCTTATATTATAAAAATGGGAATCTTTTTTTGGTTTCCTATAATTTTAAAGAATAAATTACAAATTTCTCTTGTACAATCCTCACTAATAACAGGCGTATATGATTTAGGTGGAATCCTTGGAACTTTAATAACAGGAAGAATTAGTGATATGTACTTCTTTCAAAATAGAAGCTTGCTGGCATCACTTTATATGTTGGGTATAGCACTCACTTTTATTGCAATGAACTTTGGTCAAAACATAATTCTTATGAACCTTGGTGCAATCTTATCAGGATTCTTTATATTTGGAGTGCAAGTACTGACAGGTGTTATAGCTGTAGAAATTGCTCCACAAAATAATGTATGTGCAATTGTAAGCTTAACAGGATTATTTGGGTATATTGCAAGTTCAATATTTTCATGCGTGCTCTTAGGAGTACTTGTTAAGCACTGTGGTAACAGTATTATGTTTTCATTTTTTTCCATTTGCTCTGTTGTTGCACTCGTTTGCTTTTCCATACTATCAAGCAAAGATCTAAAAAAACTAAGTAAAGCGGTGTAAAAAAAATTTCTCAACAGTTAAACTTTGTAGATAGATTTTTTACCCAAGGAATAAACATGGTAACCATATCTTAGTAATAGCTCGCTATCTAATAAATTACGGAAATCAAAAACATTAGGTGCAGCCATAATACTCTTTAAACTTGCAAAATCTTGATTTTTAAATTCTTTCCACTCCGTTAACAATAACAAGGCTTCCGCGTCCCTTGCAGCCCCTATAGCATTGTCCGCGTATTCTATATCCTTTAGAACTTGCCTAGCATTATCCATCCCCATTGGGTCATATGCAGTAATTTTAGCCTTGTTATTCACTAACAATTGTGCAATATCTATAGCTGGGCTATTTCTTACATCATCAGTACCAGACTTAAAAGTTAGCCCCCATATTGCTATTTTTTTATTTTGGACTCCATTTAATACATATTCTACCTTTTTAGCAATGTTCGTTATATGATTATAGTTAGATTCTTTAACTGAATTTAAAATTTGTAGCTTAACATTGTAGTCTTCAGCAAGCCTTAATAAAGCTGACAAATCCTTAGGAAAACATGATCCTCCAAACCCTGGACCAGCTTTGAGAAATTCCTTACCTATTCTATGGTCCATTCCCATACTGTTAGCTAAAAGGTCAATGTCTGCTCCTAATAGCTCACATAAACCTGCCATCTCATTGATAAAAGCAACCTTTGTTGCTAGAAAAGCATTAGAAGCATATTTAATCATTTCAGCAGTAACTGTATCAGTGACTATTAACGGAATATTCTTATCTATAAATGATCTATATATAACTTCTAGTTTTGCCCTAGCTAGCTTAGTTTTTACTCCTATTATTATCCTATCTGGGTATAAAAAATCTGATACTGCAGAGCCTTGCTTGAGAAACTCTGGATTAACTCCTAAATCAAAGTTATAGCCCTTATTAGATAAATAATTATGTATATTTTCTGCAGTACCAGGAGGAACAGTTGACTTTATCACTATTAAGCAATCTTGATTAACTCTCTCAGAAACTTCACTTACTGCATTATATACATTCTTTAAATTTGCATTTCCTAGGGAGTCTGATGGAGTATCTACAGTTATAAATACTACTTCTGTATTGGGATTTATTTGAAAATACGAATCGAAAAATCTTATCCTTTGTGACTTTATATTATTCTCTAAATAATCTGCTAATCCAGGTTCATATAAGGGAATTTTCCCTGATTTCAAAAGTTCAATCTTCTCAGTATTTATGTCAATGCAATCAACTTTATGGCCCTGCTCCGATAACATTGTACCAGATACTAAGCCTACATACCCTACTCCTATAATAGTTATGTGCATTTTATTATCACCTTAAAAATATAGCTTAGCATCTAAAATAAATACCATTAACAATTATAAACTTTTGTTGTTACATTATTTTTCTTAATTGCCTTACCTTCCGAATAAGCTATAAATAAGGTTGATGGTATTAATATCAAAGTACCATATAAAGCACTTTTATCAGGTAATTCATTAAATATAACGTATGTTACTATTGCAGAAATTATTAGCTCTATGTATCTATACGGTGCAAGTGCAGTAGCATCAGTAAGAGCAAAAGCTTTTAACATGAAGAACAGAATTAGGTTTGAACTTATTCCTAAAATCAGCAGTAATACTAACTCCAACAAGGAAGGCATATGCCAATAAAATAACAAAGGTGGAGTAGAAAAAATAGTTGTCGTTAGAGCTGAATAAAATAACATACTTATTACTGACTCTTTTATTACAAGTTTCTTATTAAGTATGTCTAATATAGCAAAGATTAATGCAGATACAATAAAAATAAGAATTTTAGGATTAAAATCTTCACTATAAGCTTTAGTAGTAATAGCAATACCAACAAAACCAATAACAGCTACTACCCA
>SSSI01010619.1:0-14517 GCA_004796505.1 Oryzaephilus surinamensis
AAAGACAGTCTTCAGTTTGTCTTGCGTTGTTTGAATTCCATTGATAACAGATTTTTGTGCTCTCAGTTGCGTTCAAAGTACCATTCCAAGATTCGGGTTCAACGGGAGGTTGAAATCGTAGTTTACCAACTGGTGGAGCAGCGAAAGGAACTTGTTGGAAAGCATAATACGGTGTATTATTGTATGCAAATAATTCGCTGCCCCGAATATCTCCTTTGGGTAAAGAAACAATTACATCGGCATCCTATATATGTTAGTTGCAAAATTATTATGTTTATATTTGTTTTAATAAAACTGCATCTTACGGTAATGTTTGTACAAAGTTGTACGATAAAGACCACAATTATTAACAAATTTAACATTTTGTTGTCATGTAACTAATTAAAAACTGTAGAATGATTAAAATTGTTATTAAAAATTAATCAATAGTTATTTATATTATCGTTAAATATTCTATAAAATGCGCACGTCCTCAGAAGCCATTTAGATAAATTTGTATAGTAACTACAAATTTATACATTAAAAATAATTACGAGATTTTTTCGAACAATAATAAATAATTTTTAAAATTACAATTTAATCATTATTGAATTATCATCAATTATATTTTAATTCTCACAGAAACAGGTATACAAAAAAAAACAATAAACAATTAAGATGAAAATTACTATATTTTCTTTTAAATTGAAATAATTTTAAATTTTGATACAATTATTAGGTATATGTATATTAGTATGAAATTTACATATTGCACAATATAGCATAAGTAAAACACCTACCTATGTATATATCTACATAGGTAGTGAACATAGTTTATTACGTGACAATTATTCAAAATGGGAATATAATTAGTAACGTCCGTATGATTATCACGCTAATCCAACAAAAGCAAGGTTTTTTTAAAATCATTTAAATTGTACAATGTACATGTAGGTAGTAACAACTAAGTACCTAGGTATTAATAGATCACATTGTAATTTATCAAAAAACTGCCATAAAAATAATTGATTAGCATATTATGCAAACATGAATAGTATTCCATGCATGCTCCTTAAAAATTTTGTACTTTATCGGGAATATACTAATTTTAAATAAGAATTCACTTATACTTCATTAATATGTTTGTTTATCAGGCATTTGTTTGTTGTACATTATTATTTTCATATTTTAGATTAGATATCTCTCCAACTTGGTACCTAAAGAGTATAATTATTTATATAGATGACTTAAATTTATTTTGTGTTCGTCAAGTGTTGGAGTTCAGTTAAACAATATGTACTTCAGTATCTATTTAAATATGCGAAAAAATGATCGATATCGGGTCAAAATAAACAAACCAATTAATCAAATCCTATAAAAATGAATTTCCAGCTTCAATCTTCAATATACTCGTTGATCAAGTGAATCACTGCAGTCAAAATGTTTGTAACTAAAATGTTATTTTATATTGTTTTAATTTTAAGTGTAAATCAATGCGTAAGAAATATAATTTATTAATTTTATTCATTCAATAATTAAATGTTCAATTTCAACCAAATAAAGCTCGCCGATGTAATTGTGTCTTTACCAAAAGGCGATATTAGAGGCCATGAAATAGCCGGTGTTAACGATTCTTCATTCTACGCTTTTCAAGAAATACCTTTTGCCGCACCACCAATTGGAAGTCTTCGTTTTCAACCACCTGTCGAACCAGCATCTTGGGATGGTGTTTTAAACACAACGGAAAATACAAAAATATGCTATCAATTTCTTAAAAAAAATAATGCAAGACAAACGGAAGATTGTCTATATTTGAATGTTTACACACCAGTGGTTAGTATTCAATAAAAATGCAAACGAAAATGTACAAAATAACGAATTTTTAGAAACCCGGTTCTGTAGCAAATAAAAGTGTGTTAGTATTTTTCTATGGGGGTACATTCAAAACAGGAGACGCCTCAATCGAGTCTTTCGGACCTCAACATTTCGTTTACAAAGATCTGGTTGTTGTGACAACAAATTATCGATTGGGACCATTCGGTTTCCTTTCCACTCAAGATACTGTAATTCCTGGCAATCAAGCTTTAAAAGATCAATTATTAGCTTTAAAATGGGTGAAACAGAATATACACTTGTTTGGAGGTGATCCAGAAAAAGTGACAATAAATGGACAGAGTGCTGGTGCTGCTTTGACTGGATTCCATTTAGTTAGCAAACAATCAGCCGGTTTATTTAGGGCTGCTATTTTGGAAAGTGGCACTTCGATTTGTTCGTGGGCAATTCAACCGGAAGCTAAAAGAGTTGCTTACATTTTAGCACAAGCAATAGATTCCCAGTTTACCATTAACAATACTTCTGAAGAACTATTACGACTGCTACAAAATGCTTCTGCGGATGCAATAAACACTGTGAATATTGAAGTAAGTTGTCAAACATTAATATTGTTCACATGTGGATATGAAAGAATTTCGTAGGATTTGTATGGCATTCAAATAGGACAAGGCAATATTTACGCTCCTGTAATTGAACCAGAACACGATGGAGCATTTGTGACAGATTATATACATGAAAGTTTTAAAAATGGCAATTTCAATATAGTTCCCACAATCGTTGGTTTTAATTCAGCTGAAAGAATATCTGAAGCGGCTAGTAGATGTTTTTTAAATTTAAACTAAACTGCGTTAGTTCAGAAATTTCCGTTTTTAGATTTAACAGAGTTTAAGGAATTAATGGCGAAATATGATGCTAATTTAACATTAATCGTTAATGGAGATTTTAATATCTTAGAAGAAAATAAATTAAGTTTTGGCGAAAAGTTACGACAAGTTTACACTAGTGGTTTGTTTCAAGATGACTTAGTGGCTTCAGTTCAAGTATCTATATCTGTTTTTCCTATAAATACATATATCTTCTAACTTATTATGAATTTGTAGTTCAAAAGCGATGCAAGATATACGACGAGCGTTTCTCGCCAAGCATATTTACAATCTAATTACACTGATGTTTACATCTATCAATTTTCGTATGATGGAAAACTAGGAGGTATTGACATAGACCTGCCAGGTCCTGATAAGGTTGGTCATTCTGAAGAAGTAGGATACTTATGGGATCGTCCCAAAACACAAAATTCAACAATTCCAGATGAGGATTTACTCATACGAGAACGTCTTTTAAGATTGTTTACAAACTTTGTGAAATACTTGTAAGAACAACTTTTTAATGCAAATAACTTCTTAAATTAAGAGTATTTTTTAGAAATCCAACACCTGAACCAGTGGAATTGTTACAAAACATTACCTGGCCCGCAGCTAAGCCAAATAATTTACAATATTTGAATATAAATAGTACGTTAGAAGTTAAAGTTGGTCCGAAACAATATAAATCTTATGCTGCACTCGTTGAAGAATATGGAAATCCTCCGTTTGTTACTTACTAATTAATTTTAACATATTTTAAAATGATAAAGTATTTTGTTGAATACTCAATAAAGATTAAAGCTCATTTTAAGACTTTTCTGAATTTATGAAATGAACATTTTCAAATATTTGAATTTTTTCTGCAAACGTTAGGCAACCAACATTACGAGACATCATGTGTTGAATTCAATAATCACTTTTCTGTCGATGTTAAATGTGAATACATACAAAAATATTTATAACGTCAATTGTAGTGAGTTTTTTATTCTATATTATAGATAAGGTAAATCGTAACAGCTTTAAATAAATAAAGCGATTTATTTTTTATTAGTTTTGTTCATAGTACAATTACAAAATCTCACGTTTTGGGAATTAATAAATTACGTCATTTTTAGGTAAAATGTACCTAGAACTTGTGTGATAACTCATTTACTGAACTGTGGTGATAATAAGCAAATGATATAGTTAAAGTACGTACTAAATTCTAGTTTGTACACATAATGGCTGAGCCCCAAATACCCTACAGTAAAACAAACGACAAAGCCCAAGATGAGGTTAGGTTCACCAGGTATATCCGTTTTATTTTCAAAATAATCATCTTTGTACGTTTTCCGCAGAAACTCTTGGAACCGTTCCACTACATTCTACAAGTGCCTGGTAAAAATATAAGGTCGCAATTAACAAAAGCGTTTAATTATTGGCTAGACGTACCGGAAGATAAATTAGTAAAAATTTCAGATATTATACATATATTGCACAATGCTAGTCTACTGTGCGTATAAATAAAAACAGCTTGTTGTACAGACAAATTCGTTATCATGATATTGATTTATTTTCATTTAGATTGGATGACATACAGGATAATTCCGTATTAAGGCGAGGAATTCCCGTAGCGCATTCCATTTATGGTGTTGCTAGCACAATAAATGCCAGTAATTATGCCAGTTTATTAGCATTGGAAAAATCCAAAGATTTGGAACATGCAGATGTACGAAATAAAACATTTTATTATATTTTAATTGCACTACAATTGTAAATAAATTCCTCTAGGCAATGTCTATCACTTTAGAACAAATACTAGAATTATTCAGAGGCCAAGGAATGGAAATTTATTGGCGGGATAATTACACTTGCCCTGCAGAAGAGGAGTACATTCAAATGGTTAAAAGAAGTACACCATTCCGGGTGCATTTATGCATCAATATTATTTTAATTGTTTTGTTTCCAGAGACTGGAAGTTTATTTATGTTGGCTGTAAAATTGATGGCTTTGTTCAGTACACATCAAGCCGATTACAGTAAATTGGCTGATCTTATAGGAATTTACTTTCAAATTAGAGACGATTACATCAATTTAGTATCTAAAGATGTACGATACGAAATTATTTGGTCAACAATTGTTCTATAATGTTTTTTTTTAGTATATGAAACATAAAAGCTTCTGTGAAGATTTAACTGAAGGCAAATTTAGCTTTCCTGTTATACATGGCATTCAGAGTCAACCAAACGATAATAGAATAATGCGTATCCTTTAGTTTTTTAACATGAAAATGTCCAAAAAATATATTCCTTAACTAAATTTCAGATATTCTGCGGCAACGAACCAAAGAAGAGGAAGTGAAGAAATATTGTGTGGATTTACTAGAAAAATTTGGAAGTTTTGAGCACACACGCCATAAATTAAAAGAATTAGAACAACAAATTAGAGAAGAAGTGGAAAAGTTGGGGGGAAATCCGCACATGGACGAATTTATTAATTCACTTGCACAAACATATTATTAATTTTTTAAAAATATATGTTTTAAAAATTGAAAACATTACAGTATTTTATTTTTTTACATTGATATGGTTTTACGCATTTTATCTATAATGCTATAATATTATTGTTTGTAAATGAATTACTAATTTGTTGGTGCTGTGATTATTTCAAAAATGGTAATGTTTGTTTTTTGTTGGGTTGAATAAATATTAGTGGAATATTTAATATTCAAAGTTAAAAAATAAAAAGCTGCTTTGTTAGTTTGAATATTACATTGAATTTAATTTATTGTCATTGTATTCTTTTTATTAAATTTCTAAAGCAATTTTACAAAAGAATGTTTTCATTTTATAAAAGAATTTTATTATTTAATAAATTAAAGATAAAATTGTCTTTGTATTAGCCCTGTTCTTTATATGCACATTTTTTGTTGTTTTAAAAGTTCGTTTCGTTAGCGGTAAGTAATTTTTTTCGTATGCCAAGCAATGTAAAGTAATTTCGCTATATTTTTGATGCTACGTCATAATCCAATATTTGTAAGTCAAAAAAGAAACTATGTTCATTAATTAATACGAATTTCTCAAGTTTTACTTGAATGTAAAAGGGGTACTGCGCTAGTGAAAATTGAAATGTTTGTAGAACTTCATAAAAATGACGTATTATGCGCGAAATACGTACATTCCTAATAGTGCTTTAAATGATCGTGAAATATAAAAAGTATTGCTTAACTACATTCGTATGATTAACACAAACTAAATATTTTCCATCTCTGTTTAATACTCCCTATATAATATTAATGCGGTAATGCAGAATAATAACATATGCATGTATTTGATATGTTCTACTATTTGTGATGTAGCATTAAAGATATAGCGAAAGGAGTGTATGTATATTTAATAAGTAAAACCACCCTCACATATGCCATTAAAATTTATCCGCAGGACAACACTATAATGTGTATACTTTGCTGAATAAAAATTGTTTGCACTTTTTGTGTAAATATTTCCACAAGTTAAATGTATTTCGATATCTAGTGTTGAACAGTTAAATGGGTTAAAAATGTTGACAAAAATAAAATAAATAAATAAATTACAAATATATTTGCACATCCAATTTTTACAACAATCGATAAAATATACTATGTATATATTTTCTTGAATAAAATGTTTATATAAATTGTACATTTTTTTTGTAAAATGTAATTATTGTATCCTTTTGCCATTTTTAACAGTTCCTCATTGACTAGCATAAAATATCACAATAAATTTTATATTTTTACAGTGTATATTACAAATTTGTTGTTATTAATTCTTTGCATTCGTTCTTCTGTGACATTCGTAACGAAGATCTATTATTTTGTTCTTTATGTTGTGGCTCTTTAGGTTTTTTCATCGAATTATTCGTATTGTTCGGATGACATTTGTGGTAGTCCTTTTCACGTGCACTATTTACCCGGATTTTGATGGTACCGTCAGCACCTGTCAGCAAACAAACAGAAATTTAACATTTAATTAACACATTTTCCATTACATATTAGAACTTGTGGCATGATTTAAATTCTAACAAAAAAATTTTAATCAAAACACTCAAATTACCTGATTTTGTGTATGAATGAGAGTTTCTGTCGTACAATCGTGGTGATTCATCCGAATTATTTCGGTTTTTAATACATTTTCTCCATCCACAAATGGCTGTCCTGAAGTATTGTCTAAATCTGCAAGACAAAATAATATTCGAAGCTTCAATTAATTCAAATTTTTTGCTTCGAGTAAAAAATAATTAAATTTTTATGGCGGACATAAATTTAAGATCAGGTTTTCATTAAATTTAATTAGTATTTTGATCCAATTTGGAAGACTTATTAATTAAACCCCGTTTTATAATGGTCAATAAATTGAATAGCAACATATATATCTGTGGAAATATCATGTTTAATTTACCTAGCATTCATCCAGTAGTAGATAAGGGGATTCACCATTGCATTTGACATGGCAAACCAATAAAAACTTAAATAGACATGTTGCGTGTATTTACTGTAAATGATGTATGGGTCGTAGAAAATGTAAAGGAAATAGCCATGATAAGGGAGCCAGCAAATACCAAATATTAGCACAACAAGGATAAACATTTTCACAACCTAAAACGAACATGAAAACAGTTGAAATAGATGAGAACAGATAATTTTTATGTCACTTAATTACCACTTTTGTATAAAGTTCAAAAAAGGGCAATTAATATTTTTAGGGGATGTTATTTGGTGTTCGTGACTAATTAAAGAATAATTCGTTCACAAAATGTACACCCAGAACTTTTTGTATAATTTAGCTAAAGCTTTCATTATTTTGTACAACATTAAAAAATTTACTTAAATAATTCCTATTTTACTAAATAAATACAAAATTTCATATAGATTTCATCACAATGTTTTTTTAACATAATACTAAATTTATCTAGTGAAAATCATTCCATTGGGACGAAATTACCTTTCTTTTGGACCGTATTGAGTCGATTTGTCTTTGGGTCATTTCACCAATCGATTTAGAACCCCATAAAACCCTTCCCATCGTCGTATAACAAATTGACATTAACACCATTGGAACAACATACGTTATAATTAAAAACAACATTTGATACCTGCAAATAAAATTTGAATTTAATAACCAATTTAATTTTATTGCCCCCATCGGGTTTAATTTTTCATGCTAATATTCGTTCAATTTTAAATCACTTCGAAACTTTGTAGTTAATGATAGTTCGAGAGCCAGTTTTCACTATTTGATATATTCATTTGCAAAGAGCATTAAACTAATTAATATTTTCTCATGGAAATTATGGGATGTGCCTTATTTCGACATTTCAGCTGCATGTGGAGTAAAATTACCATGAAATGCGAGTTTAATGCATGCTCTCGTGCACTTGCATATAGATAAGTTACTTTATGTAAAAAAAATTAAATTAAATAATTGTACATGTCATGAAAATTAATAATTATTCACTCAAATGCATGTAATTTTATTTTCATCCGATAAAATATGACTAAACAATATAAAATTGAATATATATTTCAAAAATCAATTATGTCCACTTTTTTCAATAAACCCTACAATAGTTATTTGTTTTATAAGGCTAGAAACTGAGCTTTTGCGAGTGTGAGTTTTTTGAGGGCTGAGGCCGCAGGCCGAGGCCCTCAACGTACGAACACTCGCAAAAGAGTTTCTAGACGCATAAAACACAATATTTTTTGCGCCGACAATAATTATTTAAATAAAAAAATTAATTTAATAAACAATATTTCGACTTGACACATTTGACATCTGTCAAATCAATTCATTTTCTGAATCAGTGGGAACGTAAATTGCACTAGATTTCATTTTGCCTGCCTAGGCAGGAAAAACGCAGTTTCTAGACGATTTTCGCGATTGCAAAACGACTAAATACGGACGGAGGCGCAAAAATGAAATTTAGTTACACTGAAAAAAATACTTACATAAAATCAAATTTAGATCCAGTTATTTTCTTGTCAGGCCATATTAGAATACAACCAGTTCGTTCTTTACCACGATATCTACAAAAAAAGGGGAAGTTTATGTAAATTGGAGCATATAATAAAATGTAGCGTTGAACAATTGTTCAGTTTATATTTAAAGAAAAGAATAATAACCGTAATAAAAAAGCAATTACCGAAATTGAGTTTCAGATGTATATGCATGCATATATTTTATCTGGATGAACTTTTAATTTAAACCGATTTTTTTAAAATTAAACGAAAATAAGTTTTCGAAATAAAAAGCTCATTTGCGAAATTTGCCAAAAGGGTGATAGTGTTATCTTTGCACTAAACTTGGTAAATAATTAATCACCCTTTAAACATATGTTCCAGTTTGTACACTTAATCAAGTTTCAAATGTATATTAAGTAAACCCTAAAGGGCTTCTCGCTTTCTCCATAATGGCAGCCCAAAATTTACACATGCTATTATAAATACTTAGTCTATTTAACGATCAATATACGTGAATTGCTTATTGTCAGCAATGATACGTCAAACCATAAGAATCCATTAAAACCATCAAGAATTTATTAGTCTATTGTGCTCTAAATCAGATTCGCGTAAATAAAAATAGCGCAATATATTGGAAAAGCTCTCAACTTTCTACTTTTAGGTACATTGATAGCTCCTTTTGCCGATAGAATCTTTAATTTAACAAACAGCTATAAATAACCATAATATACGGTGTGAATGATTTATTATATTTAAAAAACATAAAATTGATTCAAATACACCGCAAGTGTTCAAAATTCGTATGGAATAAAATCAATTATTTCTTAACTTTTCTGTTGATATGTGATTGAAAGTTTTGTAAACTTTTAAATGTAATTTCAACCTGTGCTAAGTTGGAGAGAACTAGTTTCTTTGTATCTGTGTGTGGGAAGTTGAAAAATTTCAATGTTTTACACCCACCACGTCAATTTCGAGAAGTAATAAGTTAATTTTGGAGCAACAAAAAAATTGTATTCCTTACACATCGGTGATAGTTGTGGAATAAAGAAGACACGGTAAAGCGAAAATCATGCTAGCTGTCCAAATAAAAATGATGGTTATCAGTGAGGAAGTCTTCGACATTCTGGGCTGAAGGGGATGAACTATAGCCAAGTATCTGAAAAGATAAATCTTTGTTGGATCGAAATTGGATTTCGATGTATCTAATTCCACTGGTATGTTATATATAAAATAATAAAATTCAGACATGCAACATAAAAAGGAAAAATATTACTGTTATTAAAAAATTGTACTCGACCTGGTATTGGCACACATTTATTATTTTTCTAATAAATTCTCTTATACAAGGTGTTCAAATCAGAGTGATTTTTTTGATAAGAAACAGATCTTCAAAGGAGCACGTAAAAAAGTTATCGGATTACCTCAAAGACAAACAAAGGACATTTATCTTAATAAGGTTTTTTAGAAACGTTTTTCCTTTTCATAAGAAGTGTTTTATTCAGAAGTTTTACAAATGATTGTAAATTCCCTATTAAATTTAACAAAAACTTTATTCTCGTTTCAAATATATAGTAACAGTTTTTCATAAACACTGGATTGAAAATCAATCGATATAATTATTTCCGACATTTTTAATTGGAACGTCCATTTTTGAACATTTACCTGTCACATGAAATTCCAGTTAAAGTGAAAACACTAGCAGCCACAGTAACATTAGCAATAAAATTACTTATAGTACAATATAAACTACCAAATGGCCAATTCCTGTGAACAGAAAAAACAATAATGTCAGTTATTTATTCATTGTTTAAATTGAATTGTTCTATTTCTGTTATCTTTAGCACATAAGATGAGACTATAGTAATAACAGTTTACTCAAAATGTGTCAAATGAGATGGTAATGTATGTTTCTATGAAATACGCCATAAAAATTTATAAGTATTTGTTTGCACACTAACTTTTCGTCTAGTTTCTTTAAAAATCGTCATTTTTCGTCTACAAAATTCAGTTTTCCAATACCCTAAGCTCCTTTTCGTCCATTTCCAAATAAAATATTTAACATTTGTGTTATAAATGAGCAGAATTTGTGTTTCAACAAAATTACACATGTATTTTAAATTATATATGTACACATGAATATCACAATAGTCCCTCATTGAAATCATATCAAAGAAAATTCATGTTTACTTTGACGTTTGTATGTATGAAACGTTGTGGAATGGCATAAAGGAAATCATTTTCTTTCCATCAGTCATTTTAGAATGAATTTGATTATTTAATACCCATGAATTTGCAGTTTTCGTGTTTGTGATGAAAAGTTTCCGATAAAATATTTAACACAATGGTATAATTAACTTTATTTTCAAATTTAATGTTTGAAAAGGTAATTCGAATGATATTAGTTTGAAAAAAGTTGTCGCTTATTGTCAATACTTTTTTCTGAAATACCTTTTAATTAAAAAATGAATATGGTTTAAGAAGTTTTCAAGTTTGTAGTTTATTTGTGTTTGTTCTTATGTACAACTTTCAAAACGATTTCAGGCTGCCTGCCAAGAAATCGTAATAAAAAACTTTATTCTACCCTTGTGACCGATATTTGTCTAGTTTGCACCCTTTATTAAAACAATAACACCAAAATGAGGTGAAATCTGTTGAATTTTGACCGATGAAACTGAATTTTTCACTATGGTTTTTCTTTTTTCCAACGTTAAATAGATGTTGTTGTATTCTTAGGCATTTTCACTGACAAATGCGAACGAGTTTTTCAACTTCAAACGGAAAATGCGTGTAGAATAAAACCAAAAGTGCATAAATTCCGAACTAGGAATTTCTTTTCCGAATTCTCAGCATACATCAAACCATATAGAGAAGATTTTAGTATTTTCTCTGAAATTGGCTGTAAATTTAGTTACTGAATCTAGTCAATTTTCAATTTCAGCAATAATAATCCCACAGATTTTTACAATCCATTTCAGTGTTGGTGTATTTTTCTTTGTAATTTTAATCTACATTCCATTTAATGCTCTTCTGTCTTTATTTGCGTCGAAAGAGTTATTTTCTCAAAGTTTACAATTATTTTTGCTTTGAAAATTGTTTTACATACCATAAAACTATAACTTTAGTGATACGAATTTGTTGTTTTATATAAGAGAAAATTTTGTTAGTACTATTGATTTTTCTATATTATTTATTGTGTCGTGTATACGTGAAATTAAATTTAAAAGGTAATGTAAAATTCTCATTAAGAATATAATTATGTTTCGCCATCCAATCCTTCAATATTACAATTAGGACAACAATGTAGTCTGTACCATTCCATGTACTTCAGCCACAAGTTTAAAGAATACAAAAACAAAAAACAAATTTCCCGCTACTTACTCATACGTGCTGGTGGCAACCCTGTGCGCTGCCAACTTCATTGTGCTTTTTGTGTACTCAAGCCACGAGGTGAAATTTTGTATAAAACTTCTTTTTGGTTTTCTTTTTTAGGTTTTTCCTCAATTATTTCTATTATTTCTAACCTTTTTGGTTTTACTTATGAATTAAGGTATTTTTTATATATCCTTTTTAACGTTTTAGTATTATTTTCAGAATTTACAAAGGTAAGGTTAGGTTTAACCTCTTTTCTTGTAGTTATAGTTTTATTATAGCATTTATGGGTCGTCATAAGAGACGTTATTCGCCGGATTCTAGTTCAGATGAGTCGGATGGTTGTTCCAATCGTGCGTTATACAAACGTATAAAGAAATTGGAGCACTGTCTTCGTAGAAAATCTCGTCATTCTCGTGACAGAGAACGTCGCTCTCGCGACAGGGGCCGTCGAAGTGAGCAAACCGATGGTTTGACTCTTAGCAGGCATCATGATCGCGATAACAGTGGTTATACTAGGAGATCACATAGTAGTGATAGTGCACATGATGACGGCCGCCTATATTTTCAGCGGAACCAGAGTCCGTCTGTAATTGTGGATCCGGTTATTGACAACCGTGATTCCAACATTCATACTGGAGACGATAACAACGATTTAAATTATCCTGGGGCGGAGAGAATTGCTAGCCCTTCGAACATTCCGGCTGATGGCCATGTTTCGGATAAATCAGTGGACCACGATGTTTTGTCCCTGCATAATCAGGATGTTTTATCACCGGATATTGCCTCCTTGTTGGGCAATGATCCGCAGGATACACAAGTGTGCAGCACACCTGTTCATTCGGCCATTGCATCCCGATGGGGGCATATTTTAGTTAATGGGCTCACTAGAGATAGTATTAAAGAACTCTGTGATAAATATGAAGTTCCTACGAACTTAGTGGCGGCAAAGTCGCCACTTCTTAATCCAGAAATTGTATCGGTGTTACAAAAACAGCCGGTTGTTCGGGATACCGCCCTTTTGGAGCAACAGAAATTGTTGTCTAAAGCTATTGCAGCCCTTACTGCTGGTGTGTCGTTATTGTTGGGCGAGTCTGCTCCGCCACTCGATAACAAACGCTTAATTTTAACAAATTTATGCGATTCAGGACGTATTATTTGCCATTTATTTTATAGATTTTCTCAAACTAGGCGAGGCCTTATTTTGCCATTGCTGAATAGTGACATGGCGGAAGCCATTAAAAATTGTCCGCCAGGCGATTTCTTGTATGGTTCAGAGTTAGGTGAACGCATCAAAGCTGCCAAAAATTTGATATCGGTGAGCAAAGATATAAAAAAGCCGATTTTAAAATCCCCTCATTCTGGTGCAGGTGCACCAACCACAAAGAAAACACCGTACAAACGGAATTTAAATGTGAAGCGCCCGATTCGTGCTCAGAGGGGGGCAGAATCAACACAGGGCCACTCCTCGGCAACCAAGAAAGAGTTCCACTCACCGAAACACCGATCCAGGTCTGTCAGGAGACGTTAAATCAGGTAAATAAAAAAGCTGGTCGTTTACGGCATTTTTATAATGAGTGGCTAAATATAACTTCAAATAAAGTAATTTTAAGTTGGATTGCGGGTTACCGCCTTCCACTAGCTAGCTTGCCGCCTACATCTTGTAGTGCTTCCCCCCAAAGTTTTTCTCTGGAGGAATCTAAAGCTATTTCATTAGCTATAAACGAATTATTATTGTCAGGGGCTATTCATAAATGTTTTTCAACTGGTGATGAGTTTGTGTCCCGAATATTTTTAGTCAACAAGCCAAATGGAGCAAAAAGGTTTATTTTAAACCTAAAAAAGCTAAATAAGTTTATTGTAGCTCCACACTTTAAGATGGAAGATCATCGAACAGCGGCTAGACTGATTTTACAGGGCTATTTCATGGCCAGTATTGATTTAAAAGATGCATATCATTCGATATCCATCGATCCAAGAGATCGTAAATTTTTACGTTTTTATTTTCAGGGCCAGTTCTTCGAGTTTACATGTCTACCATTTGGTATTTCTTCGGCCCCCTATGTATTCACTAAGATTTTAAAACCTGTGGTTTCCTTGTTAAGAACTAACGGAGTTCTTTGTGTATCATACTTAGATGATTTATTGATAATAGATTCGTCATATGACGGCTGTCGTAAATCCGTTAATTTGGCTGTTAATCTATTGCAAAGTCTTGGTTTTATTATTAATTGGGAAAAAAGTGTTTTAATTCCCTCAAATAATATTAAATTTTTGGGTTTTATTTTTAATAGTATTGACATGCTATTACAGTTACCTACCAACAAGGTTTTGAATTTCGCGGATTTCTTGCGCAGATTCCTTCATAAGAAACAGTGTTCTATTCGTCAATTCTCTCAGTTGATTGGCTATCTTATATCTGTGTGTCCAGCTGTTAAATACGGTTGGTGCTATACTAAAAAATTGGAGAGAGCTAAATTTAATGCTTTATTGGCC
>SSSI01010622.1:0-26912 GCA_004796505.1 Oryzaephilus surinamensis
AATTTTAATTCTTGAACCAATTCTCGTCAAATCGAATCGTAATGTTTCAGTTAAAGCAGTAACGGCATGTTTCGAAGCCGGATGAACATTATTTTCAGACATATTAAACACTCTATGCCCTGCAATACTGTTTATATGTATTATGTGGCCATCGATTTGGTTTTCTTCCATTATTTTAATCGCTTCACGTGTTGCAATACACAATCCTAAGACATTCATATCGAAAACTTTCCTCCACATTTCTGAATCACCATTGATTAACGTTGTATCTTGCATAATGCCAGCATTATTGATTAAAACAAGCACTGGTCCAAGATTGTCTTTGATCCATTCAAAAGCGGCCAAAATACATATCTTGTTCGACACTCATGTCGGCCTTAATGGCATACAATTTCCCGGTTTCGTTTGTTAGTTGTTCGGCAAGTGCTTCGATTTTTTCACTACGTCTTGCCAATCCGGCAACAATCATGCCTTTTTTGACTAAATGTTCTGCTATGCTGGCACCAATTCCAGCACTAGCACCAGTTACAACGGCAACTTTGCCTATCCAACGTTCAAAAGAGAGAACCATGATGATGGTGTTCAATTGTGAATATGAAAATGAAGTCTTTTCGTGATTCGTGAATGTATTTATTCAGAAATGCATGGACGAATTATTTATTAATAAGTTTATGAATAAATTACAGGGTGAAAATTGATATACCTACTTAATTTAATATTTTTTAAATTATACTCTAGGGTTTATACCTAATTGTTGGCAGTTCGATAAAAAGTGATATACATACGTGTTTCTTTATTATTTGCATTTTCTTGAGAAAATATATAAGTATCTGTTTGTTAAAAATAATTAATAGGTTATTGATATAACAATTTAAGTAAAAATATAAAGGTTGTTTAAAACATTTTCGCGTGTAGAAAATTTTTCTGTGAAACTGAAGTCTGACGGCCATCGGTACAAATTCAAATTTGAAATTTGAAACATTCAAAAGAACTTACACAACATAGGGGACTAATACTAGCAATTACGCGCCAAATTTAAATAAGACCCCCGTAAGATTACAAAACTGAAACGATTATTTTGAATAAATTTAAAATTTAATCGTTCGTGAATTAATTAACTAAAGAAAACTTGACATTGAGAGCTTGTTGTTAACATAATTAAAGTTAAAATAATTGCAATAAATTGTGATACAGCATGATTTGCAAGATAAGATATATAAATATAAATTTGATCATCTATCATATTATTTGGAAGTATGATAAAAAATGAATGTTTTTTTAATGTTTTAAAAACTGGTCTACTTTCTGACAAACATTCATTTGTAAACAAACAAAACTGGTTTTTGACCTACATTTTTTTTTGTAAATAGAAACCGGTCTAGTATTTGGCCAACTTTTTATTTATAAACTCAAAAGAAACTATAGATTCTTGCTATTATTTTTATTTCTAAATAAAAACTGTGAGCTAGTCTCTGACACAGTTCTTTTATGGACACCAAAATACGGGTATATTAATTAAATAAATTTAATGAATGAAAATACATTTATTAATAAAACTCAAAATTTACATTATTTAAAAGCGCTAATTTAAAGGTTTGATAATTAATTCATGCACCTGCAAAAGACATTTAATATTTAATTTTTAATTAATATAATTAATTTGATTAAATTTTGTACCTGTACATGTGGAGGTGTAGATAAAACATATAAAACACTGTCAGTAATATCTTCAGATTTCAATCCAAGTTCCAAAGCTTTTTGGATATTGCCTAATATGGGCATATTGTTCGTTTGCATAATTTCTGTTTTAACATATCCAGGGCTAATGCTCTAATAAAAATAATCAATTCAATAATTAGGAAGAAAATTTGTGTATTATTTAAATTACTGTTATTTTAATTTTCGATCGAGCACGATTTAAATCTAAACGTAAAGTTTCTGTTAACGCGGTAACTGCATGTTTTGATGCTGGATAAACGTTCATTCCTTCAATATCTGGTATTTTATGTCCAACACCACTATTTATATGGATAATATGACCATCAATGTTGTTCTTTTGCATTATTTGAACAGCTTCACGTGTTGCAATACACAAACCAATAACATTTACGTCAAAAATTTTCCTCCATTTTTCTGTATTGCCATTAATTAAGTCATTTGGTTGAACAATTCCTGCATTATTAATTAAAATATGTACTGGACCTAAATTATTCGTCACCCATTTAAAAGCATTCAAAATATCTTCTTCTTTACTCATATCAGCTTTAATTGCATGCAATTTTCCTTTTTCGTTTGACAGTTTTTTCGATAATTCCTCAATTTTTTCACTACGTCTTGCCAAACCGGCAACCTTTTTACGTTTATTAGAAATTTTATAAAAAAATTTGTAATTTTACTTACGATAACACCTTTTTTGACTAAATGTTCCGCTATACTAGCACCAATTCCAACACTAGCACCAGTTACAATGGCCACTTTACCCACCCAACGATCGAAAGAGAGAACCATTTTTGTCAGTTAAAATGTTTATAATTAAATAAAAACTAATTTGTTATAACTTGTCGATGGGGTTTTATACAAAAGCTTGATGAAATTTTTGGTAGGAGAATTGATCAAGAATATAAACTCGATCATTTATGATTCAGCAAGATTATACACTACGATTAAATATATTTATAGAGAAAAATATCATTTAAATAATTATTCCTGTGATAATTCATACCTATTATGAGTACTTGTTTTTTAAAAAACGTTAGTTAAATATGAGAATTTAAACCTGCACTTATTTATAGAACTTTGAGACATAAACAACTTCATCAGGTTAATTTCTTACATTAACCAATGTATTGTGATTGCACAATAAAATTTTGCATAATATTTCAAACGTAAAGTTTCTGTTAAAGCTGTAACTGCATGTTTTGATGCCGAATAAACATTAATGCCTGGAAAATCAGGTACTTTATGTCCAGCAACACTGTTTATATGGATAATGTGGCCATCAATGTTGTTCTTTTGCATTATTTGAAAAGCTTCACGTGTTGCAATACACAATCCTAAGACATTCACATCGAAAACCTTCTTCCATTTTTCCGTATCACCATTGATTAAATCGGTGGGTTGAACAATTCCTGCATTATTAATTAAAATGTGTACTGGACCTAAATTTTTCGTCACCCATTTAAAAGCATTCAAAATATCTTCTTCTTTACTAACGTCAGCTTTAATTGCATGCAATCTTCCTTTTTCATTTGACAGTTTTTTCGATAATTCCTCGATTTTTTCACTACGTCTTGCCAAACCGGCAACATTCATGCCTTTTTTGACTAAATGTTCTGCTATGCTGGCACTTTATGTTCGAAGGCTGGCACCAATTCCAATACTTAGCATCAGTTACAGCGGCCACTTTGCAAAAAAAAGAGAGAACCATGATGATGGTGTTCAATTGTGAATATGTAAATGAAGTCTTTTCGTGATTCGTGAATGTATTTACATATTCAGAAATGCATGGACGAATTATTTATTAATAAATTTATGAATAAATTACAGGGTGAAAATTGATATACCTACTTAATTTAATATTTTTTAAATTATACTAGGATTCATACCTAATTGTTGGCAGTTCGATAAAAAGTGAAATACGTATACATACGTGTTTCTTTATTATTTTCATTTTCTTGAGAAAATATGTAGGTATCTGTTTGTTAAAAATAATTAATGGTTTATTGATATAACAATTTAAGTAAAAATATGAAGGTTGTTTAAAACATTTTCGCGTGTAGAAAATTTTTCTGTGAAACTGAAACGATTATTTTGAATAAATTTAAAATTTAATCGTTCGTGAATTATTAACTAAAGAAAACTTGACATTGAGAGCTTGTTGTTGACATAATTAAAGTTAAAATAATTGCAATAAATTGTGTAGGTAATTGTGATACAGCATGATTTGCAAGATAAGATATATACGTATAAACATAAATTTGATCATCTATTTTATTTGGAAATATCATAAAAAATAAATGTTTTTTTAATGGTAATTGTTTAATTTTTGTTGCAATTAAAAAACTGGTGTAGTTTCTGACAAACATTCATTTGTCAACAAACAAAACTGGTTTTTGACCTACATTTTTTTTGTAAATAAAAACCGGTCTAGTATTTGGCCTACGTTTTATTTATAAACTCAAAAGAAACTAGTTCTTGCTATTTCTAAATAAAAACTGTGGACTAGTTTCTGACACAGTTTTTTTATGGACACCAAAATACGCGTATATTAATTAAATAAATTTAATGAATAAAAATACATTTATTAATAAAACTCAAAATTTACATTATTTAAAATAGCTCATTTATAGGTTTGATCATTAATTCATGCACCTGCAAAAGACATTTATTATTTAATTTTTAATTATTATAATTATTTTGATTAAATTTTGTACCTGTACATGTGGAGGTGTAGATAAAACGTATAAAACACTGTCAGTAATATCTTCAGATTCCAATCCAACTGCAAGTTCCAAAGTTTTTTTGAAATCCCCTGATATGGGTATATTATTCGTTTGTGTAATTTCTGTTTTAACATATCCAGGGCTAATGCTCTAATAAAAATAATCAATAAATAGGAAGAAAATTTATGTACTATTTAAATTACTGTTATTTTAATTTTCGATCCAACACGATTTAAATCTAAACGTAAAGTTTCTGTTAAAGCTGTAACTGCATGTTTTGATGCTGGATAAACGTTCATTCCTGCAAATTGTGGTACTGAATGTCCAGCAATACTGTTTATATGGATAATGTGGCCATCAATGTTGTTCTTTTGCATTATTTGAACAGCTTCACGTGTTGCAATACACAATCCTAAGACATTCACATCGAAAATCTTCTTCCATTTTTCCGTATCACCATTGATTAAATCGGTGGGTTGAACAATTCCTGCATTATTAATTAAAATGTGTACTGGACCTAAATTTTTCGTCACCCATTTAAAAGCATTCAAAATATCTTCTTCTTTACTCATATCAGCTTTAATTGCATGCAATTTTCCTTTTTCGTTTGACAGTTTTTTCGATAATTCCTCAATTTTTTCACTACGTCTTGCCAAACCGGCAACCTTTTTATATTTATTAGAATTTTTCTGGTAAATTTTATAAACTTACTTACAATAACACCTTTTTTGACTAAATGCTCTGCTATACTAGCACCAATTCCAACACTAGCACCAGTTACGATGGCCACTTTACCAACCCAACGATCGAAAGAGAGAACCATTTTTACGATTTAAGTTAAGGATTGTGTTTAGCACGTTATGGAATAGACTGTTAAAACTTTATTATGTACATAAGCTTTTATTTTGCCATAGTTTATATTGTAACAAATAATCCTTTGTGGAAGGGGAAGCACTAGAATTAACAATTATTATCTATATAATGGATAAATTAAGTGTCCTCCGTTAGCCGGCAACATTTTCCTTTAACCATAAATAATTAATTTTATCACTAATTATACGATCGAGTAATTATTTTTGTTTGATTATCTATTTCCAAAATATTTCTTTTTAGTAAATCACCAAAAATGCTGAAATTTATTTATTGATTTTATTAAGTAATTTTGTTATCATTTTTACATATTGGAGTGAGTTTTAAAATTTTTATCCTTGAAATAATTTGCACGTAATCTCTGTAGCAATGATGCTTTGATGCATCATATTAGATAAAGAATTAAAAATTTAAAACTACACAATCAAAATGGTTCTCTCTTTCGATCGTTGGGTTGGTAAAGTGGCCATCGTAACTGGTGCTAGTGTTGGAATTGGTGCTAGTATAGCAGAACATTTAGTCAAAAAAGGTGTCATCGTAAGTAAAATTACAAAGTTCTTTATAAAATTTCTAATAAACGTAAAAAGGTTGCCGGTTTGGCAAGACGTAGCGAAAAAATTGAGGAATTATCGAAAAAACTGTCAAACGAAAAAGGAAAATTGTACGCAATTAAAGCTGATGTTAGTAAAGAAGAAGATATTTTAAACGCTTTCAAATGGGTGACGAAAAATTTAGGCCCAGTACATATTTTAATTAATAATGCAGGAATTCTTCAACCTACTGATTTAATCAATGGTGATACAGAAAAATGGAGAAAAATTATGGATGTAAATGTTATTGGTTTGTGTATTGCAACACGCGAAGCTGTTCAAATAATGCAAAAGAACAACATTGATGGACACATTATCCACATAAACAGTGTTACAGGGCATATAATTCCTCGTGTTCCTGGAATGAATGTTTATCCAGCATCAAAACATGCAGTTACAGCTTTAACAGAAACATTACGTTTAGATTTAAATCGAATTGGATCGAAAATTAAGATAACTGTGACTCACATCAAATTCTATTATGTTTCATGTTATTTATTTAGTTCTTTTATAGAGTGTTAGTCCTGGATATGTAAATACGGAAATTTTACAAACAAATCAAATTCCTATTAGTGCTGATTTAGAAAAACTTTTAGAACAAATTCCTGCCTTAGAATCTGAAGATATTACAGATGCAGTTTTATACGTTTTATCAACACCTCCACATGTACAGGTAGAAATAAGATGAAATTTAAAATATTATTAGCGAAAATGCTTTTTATACGTATATTTTTTTCTAGGTACATGAATTAACTATTAAACCAGTTAACGAAATGGATTAATTAGTTTTGTGTTTAAAAAATGATGAACTTTTTTTACCTAATAATAAAAAATAAAACTGTTATAACTGTTATCTATGTAGGTTTATTCATAACGAAAACATATAGGTATTAACATGTCAAATAAAAATTAGCTGAACACTTATAAACTGTACTTTGCGACTTTGTATTAAAAAATAGATATTTGAATATTAAGAACTTTATTGAAAACAGTTTCAATGGCTAAAATTTTTCATTTACAGGCTTGATGATTAATTCGTGCACCTAAAAACAACAATTACCCAATTCCTTATCCAAATTTTTGAACTAGAGAATTAATTTCAAACCTGCACATGCTTTGGAGTCGACAAAACATACAAAACACCATCTGCAATATCTTCTGGTTGCAGTTTAGGCCAAGTTTTACGTTCTTCCAAATTTTCTTGTGAACGTTTAACATTATTGCGTTTAGCAATTTCAGTTGCAACAATACCAGGACTTATACTCTACAAATAAAACAATTCGATAATGATAATTTTAGAAAAAACAAACCTTTTTTTACACTAATTTTTATTTGGGAACCAATACGATTCAATTCAAGTCGTAAAGTTTCCACCAAAGCTGTAACGGCGTGTTTTGAAGCTGGATAAACGTTGGAATCAATAATATCGGCCACTTTATGTCCTTGTATGCTGTTAATATGAACAATATGTCCATTAATATTGTTTTCTTGCATATTTTTAATTGCTTCACGTGTTGTAATACACACAGCCAATACATTCACGTTGAAAACTTTTCTCCATTTCTCTGTATTACCATTAATTAGTGTATTTTCTTGAATAATGCCAGCACAATTGATTAAAACATGTATAGGAGTCAAATTATCTCGTATCCATTTGAATGCATTTAAAATATCCTCTTCTTTTGATAAGTCTGTTTTAATGGAATAGAATTTTCCTTTTTCGTGTTGAAGTTTTTGTGCAAGTTGTACAATATTATCATTTATGTCCAAACCAACAACTATTAGACCGCTTTTAACTAGTTGTTCGGCTGTTTTGGAACCAATTCCACCACCAGCACCCGTTACTACGGCCACTTGCCCTATAAAACGATCTAAAGACAGAACCATTGTTATGTTATGAGAAAATATGACTAAATTTCGTAAAGAAGTGCTTTACATTATATATAAGTGGACTAATAAAGGATTGAGGACAAAAAAATGTTTAGCAAGATAACAAGTAAATAAAAATAGTTTATTTTTCACGACATTGGTAAATATTCATGAATGATTGTTTTAATATGAATAAATTCTTCTTTAAACAATAAACTGATAAGAAAAAATTAAATTAAGTACAATGTTTTAAATGTTGCGCGCAAAATTTGAATACAATTTTAAGGAAATGCAGATGTGGACAAAATATATGCATGTGAAAGTTATAATAACAATACAAATATATTAATTACAGAATATGCTTTTCTGAACGCGTCCACGAAATAACTAATTTTAATCAAAACATAAATTAGTGTGGACACCAATAAAAAAATTGGTTTTTAATAAAATTTTAAAAGATATATGAATTGCACTTCTGGATTTTGGAAATTTTTAAGCAAAATGTTATTGAAGTAAAGAAATATGACACCCGACCGGTATAAGATAAGTAAACAATCCGTGAAAATAAAATAACCTTACTTTTATTTTTATTTTTAAAATCCTAGTACAAAGTCTACAAAGTACGAAAAATTCTCATAAATTAAATGTACCCAGTTAAATATTCAAGTTAAATGTTATATTTAATTAATTTGATTGCATATAAATAGTTGTATTTTGTAGGAAAATGTTTTTATCCGTATTGGAAACAAATAACCAATTTTTCGTCTGGAAACGATGATAACAACGAAAAAAAATCAACTGAAAATCGTCCAAAATTACCAGAAGAGCCTACCACATGTTGTATGTCAGGTTGTGCGAACTGTGTTTGGTTAGATTATGCAGAAAAATTGACTGAATATTACAGGGACGGTGGTGAACGTGCAATAAAAGAAATCAACGACAACATCACCGACACCAACATAAAAGCCTTCCTTTTACACGAACTACGTATGAGAAATAAAAGAAAATAGTCCAACAGTATAGTAAATAAATTCTATTTAATATATATCGTTTGTGAATTGAACATTATTTCAATATAAAAATTTATTTATTTTTACAATTACATACAACTTGCGTTCCATCGCTTGGTTTGCAAATATAAAACGTCGCCTTGCCCTTATACTTGTTCTGTATGTTTTCGATTACCTTCTGAACGGTACTTTTGTATACCAACGTTACAGTACAACCACCAAATCCACCACCAGTCATACGACTGCCCAAAACACCGTCCATTTCTAATGCCAACTCCACCAAATGGTCCACTTCGGGGCAAGACACTTCAAAGTCATCACGCAACGATTTATGGCTAGCCGTCATCAATTCACCCACTTTAGTGAAATTCTTCTCTTTTAATAATTGAGCTGCATCGTATGTACGTTGGATTTCAGTAATAACATGTCGGGCACGTTTAACAACATCATTGTCCGTATTTATTGATATTAAATCTGAAAGGAAGAAAATTTCCAATTAGTAATTGTATTTAATACAATTACCACAGTTTTACATTGGAGGTCCTCAATGGTGGCATCTCTTAAACTGATTTTCTTTAAAATTAAAGCCGCATCTTGGCATTGTTTTCTTCTAGTCGAATATTCGCTGCCTGTTAGTTCGTGTTTAACATTAGAATTTGTTACTAAAACTACAATATTCGGATCATCGAAGGGGATTAATGTTGAAGACATTGTTCGACAATCAATCAACAATGCATGGTCTTTTTTCCCCATTGTGGATATAAACTGATCCATAATACCACATGGCATTCCAGCGTAATCGTGTTCAGCTTTTTGGCAAGCTAATGCTTTATCAGTTGGCCTAAAAATGATGTTTTTAAATTATTTTTGGTGCATTTCATTTATATTTTATGTAAAAATACAGTGTTACTGTTTTTGGTTCGGTAATTTGTTCTAAAAACGTGTAAGTGCACACTTCTAATGCAGCACTACTGGATAAACCTCCGCCAGTTGGTACACTAGAATGGACAACTGCTTTAAAACTAGCAGGAATTTCACCAATAAAATTTGCAATCACGCCTGAAGTGAATTCAATTTTAGGAAAATTGTAAATATGGAATAATTGCATTTACCTCGTACGTAGTTGGCCCATTTCGGTGGGGCTGGAATCAGCGTTCTAACAAGAGCATTTGGATTTGGCATTTCGATAATGGCCTTTTTTGGTAAATCAGCATCTGGATTTGTGGTTACTAGTGTAGATTCTTCTCCACTTATTCTTTTTCCTACCATTACAGTAACTAATGGCAAAGCCTAATTTGAAAATTCAAAATTATAAACAGGAAACTACTCTAATTACATGTGGAAGGTTAAAGGTAGATGGCAGGGTATGGAAATGTTTGAATTTTTTCAAATATCACGCACATTTTTGCTATCAGGCTGCAAATAAATGCAAAAACTGGTAAAAAACTTATTTGATATGCTATCGATATTTAATTTAATGAAGTTCAAGTGTTACTAAAAAAATGATAAAATACCAATACGACGAGTACTTGTATGATATATTAAATTGTTGATTTCTTTTAACTTACCATTGGCAAAACATATCCATCGTTATAATCGGTATGTTCGCCAATTAAATTCACTCTGCCAGGTGCAAAAACGGCCACTTCTGGTTCCTCATTGAATTCTTTTCGAAATACATCTTCAGCTTCTTGAATAACTTGTTGTATACTTTTAATATTTTCAGCCATATTATTACAAAATTATATGGTGTGACAACAAAAAACGTATTTAACAATTACAAGAAAATCGTACACTTGATTAGATTAATAAAATAATTTGGATTCAAACTTTATTAATTTGACATTGAACCCGAAATATGATGTATTAAATTGTGTACCAACTATGTTGTTAAGAGTCAGTTTCAAAACAAAACGAATTTATTTTTCCATTAATATTACGTGATAAGAGACGATAAGAATTTTAAAATACGACGACGTTGATTGGCTTGCCTTCTACATTTCAATACATCTACTCGTACTTGTATGAGTACTGGTAGAAAATTTTATCTAAAATTTCAATACTAATCATCTATTTAAAGATTTTATTTGTATATCATTGGAAATTATTATATTTTGATAAGAATGTCAGTCACTGACCCATTAATTAAAGATTTAAAAGGTAAATATTTACAGTAATTTCAATTTTTTTCAATAAAATAAAGTCATGTGAGGTTATATACCTGTTAGTATAATATAATTGCACTTTCTTAATTTTCTATGCAAATTATACAAAAAGCACCGCATTTTTATCATATACATTATAGATATATAAAAGTGACAGAATATTTCATAGTAAAATTTTTATTGAGAAAAAATGTGTGCGTTTTATGGCCGTTTATAAATATCGATTATCCTTATATTATCCTTTATGGGGTTAATTTTCAGTGTTTACGTTCTTTTATTATGTTCTTTACGCAATTATTAGTTTTTATCAATGATTTATAAGCAATTAATTAATAAATAACAATATAAGCGCTATTTATAAGAAAAGTATAAAAAATTTGAATTTTTCATCGTGTATTTTGTTGGTTGTCTATATTGCAGGATGCATACAGCAATTGTTCCTGCAACAATCGAATTCAAATCAACCAATACAGGATAACGATTTCTATTTGGTATTATTTTGTACAACAATTGAAAAAATCTTTCAAAAAGGCTTAATTCAACAACAAACTTCATTATATTTGATACGACAAATTGATCCATATACATGGATGTCGAATATAGCGAAGGAAAACTCAAGCAGGATAACATTTCCTTACAGGAATTGTGTGGATAATGTTGAAGAATGCGCCGATTTGCATACAAATGAAGCCCGTTTCAGACTTTTACTGAAATATTGTTTAATAAAACAATGTTTGCATGTTCCAATAGAATTTATTGTATGCAATTAATTAATTAATGATTTATATATAGCCATTTTACAATTTTCCTCTATTATAGATAAAAACACACACTGTTTTCTTGTATTACAAATCTGATTCGATCATTGGTGATGAAATATTGGGTGAAATATTTTTATCAGCAATTTTCCAAGTTAGCAAAATGAAATTTAAGTTAAATGTGAATAATGTGTCATTTTTAAATAATTGCTGGTATATTCCTGAATTAATTCGAATCGAATTAGTCCCTTGTAAGAATTTAGGACTGAGTATTAGTTTTGCAAAAAATCGTGCCGTAATTGTGGCCATTGAATCGAATAGTGTCGTTTCAGAACACGTAATTTTTCATAAAATATTTAACAACGAAATTGTTTATAATATTATTTTAGGGTAAAATTTATATTGGGGATGTTTTGGACAAATTAAATGGCACACAAATAGATTCTTCAGTAAAAGGACGTTTAAGTTCAATTTTACGTAAAAAGGCTGCCCAACCAATTAATTTAATTATTGCAAAAGCTTATAATAGCGAAATGAAAGAATTTTATCAACCAATTAAAAGTTTATTAATCGAATTAAAACTGGATTTGGATTTTGTTGTTAAACAATACAGCAGAAATTCAAATGCTGAAACGAATTTAATGAAGAAACGATCTAATACTGACTTCCAAGTGACTTATTTGGGTTGTATTGATGTTGGATCCGATGGAAATGTTAAACAAGTACAAAAAGCAATTAAGAAATTATTTAAAATGCCTGTAAATGATATTAAATGTGATAATTTTACAATAATTAATAAAGTGAAGCAATGCGTTGGTATTGAAGTTGGAGAAATTGGTGTAAAAGTGAAGAATATTGAAACAAATAACGTAATTGCAGATTAAGTGAATGTATATTTTCCATGAATTGTAAATTTTTAGTTAATTATGGAACATTCCTATATGCAAATATCATCTTGTGGTAGTTTACCATCGATGGAACGTACATTTGCATATATTGCTGGCGAAGAAAATTGTGATATAGCGAAAAATTTTGTTTGTTACGTTTTTGAAGCAAATTTACACGAAATTTCCGACACAGTTCTTTATAGTTTAGTACAAGGATTTCGTCGAACACATTTTGCTGTATAAATTCAAATCGTATTTAATAAAATTTCAATAAAATGATAAAAGCAAATAAAAGTTAAAGAAAAGTTTTTTGGGTTGCATAAAACAACATTCAAATATCTTAATAAAGAAAACTGTAATTGAATTTGTTTTGTACTGAACCTAACCACAAATTTCATTATCAATTTTAAAATGTCAACAATGCAAATATTTTTAATAATTTGCCAATAAATATTTCCACTTAAAGATAAAATTATTTGAAAAATCAAGGAAAATGACTTCCATGTTTGATCAATTTGAGCAGGCTTCATGTTCCAAGCCACGAAGTAATTTAAGCACTGCTGAGTTGGTAAATTTCTTAAAAAATTGATTCATGGTATATAGAATACAATATACTGTTTATAGGGCACATCCGGATACATAAACATGACTTTGGAACAAGATGTGCCTATATTCCGTAAAAAACGTAAAGAATTCACACCATCTGATAAAATTACACACGTTGCTATTTCGAATAAGTATTTAATAGTTGCAATGGCAAATGGGTTCTTGTTTCGTATGAATTTGCACAATCCTCAAGAGCATGATGGTAACAATTCGTTTACGGACTGCTTATGGGTTCATTTTATAACTTTTTGTTGTAGAAATCAATATAAGTAAATACAGTACTACCAGTCGATTGACGAATTTGTTTCTCGATCCAACTGGCAACCATCTATTGGTTACATTTGGTCAAAAAGGAGGCGACAACGGGCCTGAACTACTGTATTTATCTAGAAAATCGTATAAATTGAAGTCGACTACGAAATTTCGTGGAAATGAATTTACTGAAGTTGGATGGAATATGAATAATGAATCCGAAAGCACAACAGGGCCAATTTTACTTGGTTAGAAATAAAATTTAACTAAAAAAAACCTGTTAAACTGTTTATTTTGTTTAGGAACCTCAAAGGGGCTTATCTTTGAAACGGAAATCGTGTTAGATGGAGATAAATTCTTTACGTCCGGTTTTTCATCAGGTTTAGAACAGTATTGGCGACAGGTAAGGGTATTAAAGTTAGTTTTTCAGGCTAGTAATGCACAATTTGTACAAATTTCTTACAAGCTTCCAAATTATTTACCATTATATGGAAATAAAGAAGTAGACGGGCTGGTAAAATGCCTTTTAAACAATATTTACTTAAATATTTTTTGATTGCATTTATTTTATAAACTGTTTCTTAGGTTTTCGATATTGGCAAAGGAACAAATACGCCAATAACCGGGTTAGAATATTATAAAATCGATAATAATAAATACGGGATTTTTGCTGCGACACCATCACGTTTATATTATTTTGTGGGGCGTGCTGAACCGGATGAAAAGCCATTATTACAACAAGTATTTAGTAAATATTTAAGTATTAAAGAAACTGACACATTTATGGAATGTTCAAGTAATTTACGTTATTCAAAATTACAATTTTGGCATAATAATGCAAATTTACCGTGTAGTTTTGCATGGATAACAGAGAAAGGCATTACTTATGGAAGAGTAAGCGAAAATAAATTCTATATTTTAAGAAACTAGTCTAGTTATTGTAAATTTTAGATCGATTTAACTGTTGACAACAATATAAAAGCGATTCAAAATAAAAGTAAACTATTAAATTATCCGAAACCGCTTTATGAAGATTATTCGGTGTCTCAAAAGTATCCAATTGCGACCGCTTTAACAGAATTCCATATTTTACTCGCTTATACAGATTCAATTAAAGGTGTATGCTTATTAAATCAAGATTTAGTTTATGAAGACAACTATAATGAAGCATTTGGTAAATTAATAAGTATAATTAAAGATCGTAAAAGTGATGAAATTTGGGCAATAACAGAAAATGCAATATTTTTATTTAAAATAACAAAAGAGGAACGTAATGTTTGGCAAATATTTTGTAATAATCAACAATTTGATTTAGCTAAAAAGTATTCACGCAACAATGAAGCATATTATAATCAAGTATTGATAAAAGAAGCTGAAATGTTGTTTAATAATAAAGAATACAATTTAAGTGCACAAAGATATGCTGAAACACAGACAAGTTTCGAAGAGATTTGTTTGAAATTCATACAAATTGAACAAATGGATGCATTGAAAATATTCTTGTTAAATAAATTGCACACATTAAAACAACAAGATAAAACCCAAATAACAATGCTTGTTGTTTGGGTGATTGAATTGTATCTAAATCATCTGGAAATGAAACGTTTAACTGGGTTAGAACAAAGTGCCAGTTATGCTGATGTACAAAAAGATTTTGAAACATTTCTAGCATTACCACAAGTTGTGGATTGCATAAAAAAGAATAAAAGCACAATTTATGAATTGATGGCAAGTCACGGTGATAAATATAATCTAATTAAACTAACAATTGTTAATAAAGATTTTGAACAATTAATTCGACAACATATTTATAAAAATAGTTTCCATGAAGCATTAGATGTATTAAAAAGTCAAAATAATTACGAATTATATTATCAATTTGCACCAATTTTAATGCAAGAAGTACCAAAATATCTTGTAAAAACATTAATTGAACAAGGAAAACGTTTAATACCAGTTAAATTGTTGCCAGCTTTAGTTAGTTGTGATAATAAAGAAATGCATGCACGTGAAGTGATACGATATTTAGAATATTGTATTGAAAAATTGAAAAATACAGATAAATCCATACATAATTTTCTACTGTCATTATATGCAAAACATGAAACTGATAAATTAATGGAATATTTGAATTCACAAGGCCAAGAAATTAGTTTGGTCAATTATGATGTACATTTTGCATTGAGATTATGTCAAGAGTATAAATTAACAGAAGCTTGTGTACAATTGTCTGGTTTATTGGGTTTGTGGGAGACTGCTGTCGATTTAGCATTAACGGTTAATTTGGAATTGGCTGAACGAATGGCTAATATGTCGCCGGAAAGTGATTTGGAATTGAGGAAAAAATTGTGGTTGAAAATTGGTACGTTTAGTAATATTTCCTATAAAAAGGTTTCCCTGCAGTATTTTTTGGAATATTAAAAAAAAACCTTAATTTTTAAGAAATGTTTATCTTTTTAAAAATTAATTCATTTGATTTTTATCAGCACAAAAGGTCGTTAGTGGAAAAGATGACATAGAAGAAGCAATGAAATTTCTACAACGTTGCGATTTAATAAAAATCGAAGACATTTTACCGTATTTCTCCGATTTTGTTACAATTGATCATTTCAAACAAGCAATTTGCAACTCATTAAGGGTATCTAATCATATTATATTTAAGTAATTAATTTAAAAATGCATTATTTATACTAGGAATACAATGAACACATCCAAAATTTACGTGATGAAATGAAAGAGGCAACAAAATCAGCTGAACAAGTCCGTGATGATATTCAATCGTTTCGAAATCGTTATACATTTATTAATTGTGATGAAGTGTGTGAAATTTGTAATTGTATTTTAATGGTACGTCCATTCTATATGTTTCCTTGTCAACATAAATTCCATTCAGATTGTTTATTAAATGAATTACAACCGACATTATCAATTGTTAAACGAAGTCGCTTAAATGAGCTGGAGAAACAACTAAATACGGTAAATAATCAAGCGAATATAGATAATTTAAGCACTGCAAGTAGTGGAATGTCTACCAGAGATCTTCTAAAGGCCGAAATTGACAATATTATAGCATCAGAATGTACATATTGTGGTGAAAATATGATAAGAAATATCGATAAACCATTTATTGAAGATTATGAATACGAACGTATTATGAAAGAATGGGAATAAATTGAACCAAAGAACTTTATTTAATATTATTTAATGAAATTATTTACTCCTCGGAATGTATACATGCATTGAATGCAAATCAAATAAATAAATATATAAAAAATGAATTTCTTTATTAAATATTCACAGCATTATGTTTATGGTGAAATATTTCCAACAATTTGTTTACATTGTCTGTAACGTTCACCGTACGGTTCTGGTAATTGTGCCCCTTTACATCCATATCCACCCAACTTATGTATTGTGGCGAAATCGTCACAATCAATTTTACCGTCACCGTTGCAGTCCTGCATTGAAATGAACAAAAAAAAACGTTTATATTTTTGTAAGAAATTTATGTAAATTTCTTCTACCTGTTGGAATTTATTCATGTATCCTTGTACACTTAATGCGGCACAATAAGTGTCGCCAGCACAATGGGCATATGCTTGTGCAGCTTCTGGTGATTCATTGCCAACGGTCGGTTTACCAGAATCGGCCCAATAGGCCCATGTTATGCGGAATGGGCCGCAAACGTCGCCAGTACAGGCGTTTGTTGTATTACAGCCGGAAATTGCTTCGCAAATACACCCCAAACATTGTTGGGTGACTGGTAAATCGCTTTGCGATTCGATACCTATAATTGGCGATGAAAAATATAAAATAAATTAGTGGATGATGTCAGAGCGAAAAAGGATTTAAGTGTCCTTTGTATTTAAGTGAGTCATCATGAATCCTACACACGATTTTTTAAGGAAATTCCAAAATTAAATTATCATTTGTGAATATAATAAATAATTAGTGTGATAATTAGACGCTATTGTTTAAAATACATAAATTAAGCGCAAAAATACATCCGTTTGTAGACTAAATCGTGATGAATATTAAAAATACCACTATTGGTCAATAAAATAAATTTTTAACCTTCCAGTATATTTATTATTGAAAAATATTAATAATTAATGTGCATTATTGATATTTTTATTGACTTTGTAAAGAAAAAGATTTTATTCCACACTTTTAACAGGTTATTAGTTATCAACACTTTCTATACTTTCAATTTCTTTGCTTTTTTCATAAATTTCCCGTTAAAACAACCGTAAATTCAATTAATTGTTCTTACCTAGAACGAGAACTCCAAAAATAACAAAAACACAACACTTCCACATTGTGAGTTAAAGAAATGAATCTTTTAAGTCTGCAAGAGTTTAAATACGACTAAATTACTTGTTGTCTGTGCGACTTTATTTATACTTTTAATAATGTTGCGGATCAAGAAATTCTTTTATATGTGTATTAATGTTGTGGCTGTCTTAAGGCAATACTCGTTATGGTAAATTTCATTGAATAGACTAAAAACAGAAAGCAGAAGGGATAAAGTGCAAACGAAAACACATCCTTAGGAGAAGATTTCATATTAAATCTCTTCAAGTTTATGACATCCTTGACCCTTTAATTACATAATAAATAAATAAACATTATTTATTTTGTTGTTGACTAATTGTTTTTTCGATTAATAATTTACGTGACTAAAATATCTTTCTGAAAAACCCATTAATTAAACCAGACCAGTATTTATCTATTTTTAAATTTTTAATAATGTAATAATAGTTAATGCCCTCCAGATATACAAAATTTGAATTTTTAAGAAAGTTTCATTGTTTTACATTTTACGAATAGATGGTGCCAAAAATATTTTTTTAACATAACAATAGATGGAACAACTAGTAATTTTTTTCAAAATTTTAAAAGAAATAATTTTGTAAGCAAAATATTTTATTAAAACAGTTAATTATTTAATTTGTAGGTGTATAACATGCATTAAATCGTTCTAGCCATTGTTTTCCTGGTTCGTTCCTTCCTAATGGTGGTTGACATAAATAACCACCGTTAAAATTAATCATAGAATAATCTTGGCAGTCCGTTAATCCATCTTCGTTACAATCCTTAAATAAAAAAAAAACAACTTTAATATAAGTTAGTTCAATTTATATTGCAATTATGTACCCTTCCGTATTTAATTAAGTAATTTTTTACGATTCGTTGGGAGCAATCAAAAGAAATGGCACAATCCTCGTAAGCTCCGGCTCTTTCTTTGTCATCATCTGGTAAGATAACTTCGCCAGCATCTTTCCAATAAATTCGACTGATTTTATACGGACCACAATAACCCTGTACACATCCTCTTGTTAAATTACAACCTGTTGCCGCATAACATAAACAACGTAAACAACTTTTATCTAAATTTGCAATTAATGGTGCACTATCTAAAACAATAATCTATTTTAGTATAATATTGAGTTCATTTAATTACTTTTACCTTGACAAATAGACCAAGAAACTAGAATAACAAATAAATAAACTAACGCTAAATATTTCAGCATTTCACTTGCTATATTTTAATTTTACCTATGAAGGATTATATAAAACGGGTGGAAGAGTTCAAGGCTTTGCTTTTGATTCAAAGAAGAAAAGCAAAACGAGTTATATTTATATAGTGCGATGTTCTTCTTAAAATTATAAACTGGAATTTCATACTATAATAAAGCCTGATGTTTTTATGAGAAAACGATTAGATGCAAAATCATATGTACAACTATAATTGCGTTCCGATATTATAATTAATGGTTTATATGTAAGAAATATGTTTATCAAGGTTTTATTAAACTTTAACACTTACTATTTAATTTATTTGGGAAATAATGCAAAACGCATTAATAAAAATTCATAAAAATTTAATTTTGAACAATCTCAATTTATTTCTGATTATTTTCATTAGATGGCATTATTGCAAAGGCAGTTTTCAAATTTTCTAACCTAAAAACGCTACTTTTTTAATTTTTCAAAAATGAACCAGTTTAACAATTTATTTGATCAATTGACCGAAGATTTTGTAAATACGAAAAAAATAATAGAAGAATTTTTCCCAAATGAACAGTCTGAATACTTGCAAGACCTTTCTGAAACAATGAAAGTTCTAACTGAAACCGATTTACGTTTCAAAGCTGAAGAAAAAGCTGCAGAACAAATTCGTGAAACCTTAAAACAAGCGCCTGTAGAAGATGTTGAGAAATTTTACAATGAAACAGTAAAACCAATTGGAACAAATGATTACAAATCACACGATAATTGGTGTGCTGTTTTTAATGTGACTGAAAGGGAGGTTCAAGAAGTCGTTGAAGAACAACAGGAAGTTGTTTATGAGAAATTGAATAGCAGTTTATCTTGTTCAGTGGCCACATTTAAGCCACCAGTTGATTGTATTTCAAAAACGATTATACGAGATCCTTACAGAAACAAAAAATGCAAACACGTTTACGAAAAGCGTTTGATATTTGAATATGTAAAGAAAATGAAGAATAAAGCTCGATGTCCTTTCGTTGGATGTGTTAACTACAATTTAAGAGGCGAGGATTTGTTTCCAGACAACGAATTGAGACAAAAAATTGATGACTATTTAAAGGAGAACGTCCAAGAAGAGGAAGATGATGATTCAGAATAAAAATAACAATTAAGGTTCATAAAAGAGTTTTTAATATTACGTTTTTGTATAAAACAGAATAAGACTTTAGTTATATATGGTACACATATTTAATATAAATTATAAAATAGTAATTAATAAAATAAAGAATACAATAGAAGACTTTTTTTTATACCACTTAGAAAATTGTACCTAATATAATAATAAACATATTTACATAATAGATTGTTAATTAGTACAATAAATTGAATTTAAATAGAATACAATTCATATTTTATATATATACAACTTTAAATAACAATTCACACTAAATTTATTCACTTGCAACACAGTCTATTTTGTTTGTGTTTATTTTATTACATTTTTTCATCTCATTTTTCGTATTGTTGTATCACATTGTGCTCTCGGCAGATGGGCAGACACATTGATGATTATACCTATATTGTTACAAACATAACTTCCATCAGTATCCACATTTCTTTTCTTCAAAATTATACTGTGTATCATTTTTTTAATTACTTAATAATAAGAATTCTTCAATTAGTACTCTTTTTTTGCTCTTTCTCTCTTTCTCTCAACAAAATGATAAAAAAGTGTATAAAATTACAAAATTTCATTTTAATTATAAAAATTACGTATCATCCAATTTATAAAACATTATAAATACATAATTTTTATATTATAATAAGATATTTAAAATTACAATTGTGGAAATGGATATTGTTTAAAGGATAATGTTTTATATGGTACGAGGATACAACTACTAAAAAAATTGTTATATACAGTCTTTAACACTATTTGTTTTTTTAAAATTAAAGACTGCATACGTATACAATAAATAAAAATGTATAATTTTACAAATGTTATCGTTTTGCATATAATAAATAGATCCTGTAAAATACAGCACAATTTATAAAAAAAAAGTAATACAATAGAAACGTGTACGAAACCTTTGGTCATTTTTATTTTCGAATACATTTAAATATGCCTGCAATTATAACATATTTAAAATAAAATAAATAAATATTATACACATGCTGTTAGTAGAAAATTGTTTTTTTTTTGTATATAAAAATATCACCCATTCATATCACAGACATTCAATAATCATTATCACAGACCAATCAAACTTGAGATCAACTTTTTTTTTATCTACTTCTACAATTTCATCTTATTTTGTTACTGCAAAATAATGCAGTTCACGTATAAATGTATTACATTCTATACAAACCCTTGAAATCAAAGTCAAAAAAAAAATAAATAAATAAACGCAAAAAAAATTAGGAACATAAAAATAAAAATTTAATAATAATGTCGCAAATACCTGCTCCGTACGGTTTTTGCTGTTTGTACGAGTTTTCCTGGATTTCTTACTATTACTACGTGTTGTATCGAATATATCGGATCCATTTGCAATGCCTAAACGGAGATGTATTGGAACTTTCCCATCTAAATTAAAAAAAAAACATATTCATTCATGTTTTTCCTTAAAACTACAATGCGAGTCGTTTATAATCGACAACAAATTTACAAATAAATTAGTAATTACTTAAATAGGGATAGTTATTAACTAGTACCTTCAGGGATAGTCAAAAATATTCAAAATCATTATAAATAAAAACTTTTCGTACAGTTTTCATTCTTGTTTTAAATACAGGATTTAAATCTAATAAAAACAAAACAAAACTGGTCTCAAATTCCAAAATTGTCACAATTATTACTTACCATTACTTTCAGTTTTTGACTTCTTTTTAGTTTTTTTAAATACAGCTCCTTGTAATGCATTCTTTAATAATCTAGATGGCACCACATCCACTGTAGAATTGAATTTTGTTAGACGTTCAGCTCGTTTCTTGCTCAATTGTGCTCTTAAATCACCTTCAAATCAAAATAAACTAGTTTTATAACAAATTTTATTATTAAATATAAATGTTTACCATCATTTAAGTTAGTTTCTTCTTTTTCTACTTCAATTTCATTATTAATTTCTTTTTCCTCTTTCTTTTCTTTCGTAATTTCAACTTTACGTGTTGATGAAATTTTATTAATTTTCTCATCATTTTCAATCGGTTCGTATTTGGATGGATTTTTTATTTTGATTTCAATTTTACGTTCAAATTTTCTTTCACAACGCGGCGATAACGATTCATTTTTAACAACTTTACGTCTTTGTTTCTCTTTAGTACGATCTAATCCTCTGCGACTTTCTTTCCTTCTTTTTACACGATTCATTTCATCTTCAACCAATAACGGTTCATTTTTGATCGTTGGTTTTGTACCATTAATTAATTTCGTAAATGATAACGAAGCTGGTTGTTGATTAGTTGTTGTTTTTGTTTTAAAACGACCTTCATTATCACTATTTGAATCTTCATCGGAAAAGAAATCATCAACTTTTACGTCCAATTCCAATTCATCATCGTCAACATCGTTTTCATCTTCTGTATTTGAATTTTCTTCTTGTTGTTGATCTAAATTGGCGTTGTTGTCTTCATTTTGTTGTTTTTCTTCATCTTTTGGCTTCAATCTGATCACACCTTCTTTTTGTTGAATTTCTTTCGTTTCAAATTTACGTTTTCTCGCCTCTAAAATTGGATCCATGTTCACAGTATTTTCTTTTTTCGTTTCCACAATGGCTGGTTCTTCGCTTTTTTCATTCTTCATTCCTAAACGTTGTCTTACTGGTGGTTTTTCCCTCCTCGGCGGCGACAAAGAACGTCTTCTTGGCGGCGAACGTGACCTTCTTCTTGGACTTAACGAACGACGTGGCGATAATGAGCGCATTGGCGATCTGGACCTTCTTCTAGGCGATGGACTACGTGAAAAACTTCTACTTCTCGGTGATCGTTTCCTTTTCTCAATAATAGCACGATTTTGTAACACAAATGCAGCACTGCGTGGTGATAATGGTGCTAAAGTTGTTGTTAAATTGTCCGTAACTATCGATAATGGTTCGAATGGTCGAAATTGGACTTGTGCTGGGGGAATAACGGGTTGTATTATGGGAATTGTTGGAACTGGTTGTGGCTGGTTAACAAAAATCGGATTAAATGTTACTGGATATTGTTGAACAGGTGGTGGAAATTGGGGTATAAAACTATTTTGGTGATTTTGTGTTTTAAATATACGTTTTTTACGTTTTAATGGTATTTGTCGTTGATTGGGCAATTTTTTGTGATTGATTGGATGAATTTTTTTAACCGGTTCATCATTTTGAACTTGTTTTTCACTGACTAGTACTTTATTTTCACTAACTATCTCACTACTTTGTACTTTTTTTGTTTTTTTCGTTAATTGTGTTACTGTTTCTTTTGTTTGATTCTCTTTATTTGTTTTACCTTGTATTTCATTATCAAGTTCTTGCATTAATGCTTCTAAACTATCTGAACGTTCCAATTTCTTTTCATTATCTTCATCTTCGGATGCATTTTTTATATTTTCATCTTCAGACTCCGATTCAGATTTATCACTATCGTTGTAACGACTAAATTTGCTGCTATTTTCCGTTTCATCGGATTTTTCTTGTTCCTCTTTGTTACAGTATCGATTTTGAGGCAATGTTAAATCTTTTGATGGATTTTTTTCTTCAGCATCAATCGGTGTTATGGGTATAAGATTAGTGTTTCGTACTCTGTTGTTGAATTGATTCTAAAAAAAAATTGTTTAATCTTACTATTATGTTAAAATTGTTGAACAAACAAACATTTTTCCCAACACGGCCTTGATTTGTTTGAAAAAATCTACCACGCTTTTTCGTACGATTAAAATGCGTCTGTTTTTCCTGACCACTTAATGGAAATGCTAAACTATCGTCATTTAAAACATTTTCTTTCTTTTTAATTGATTGTAAAGCTGCTAAACGTAATTGTTCCAGATCTTCTTCATCATCTGACATCTGATAAAATTATAAACATTAAAATAGCACACAAACTACTTAAATTAAATATATAATTACTTTATTTAAAATATCCATAATTTTACTAAGTTGTACTAAATTTTTTCCAAAATAAATAAATGTAACACAATATGGCGTCTCGCTTTATTCGAGTTCAATGACGTTTTGTGTGTAGGGGTTTTTCGTGTCATTAGGTTGGTGAACATGTTGAAGTTGTCAATAGAACTGTCAGTAAAGTGTCAAAAATAAAAATTGATAAAAATAAAACTGGTTAATTGATAAATATTTTATATATATTTATATAGAATTATAATCAGATATATTTCCCGTATATTGTTTACTATCATAATGTAAGCATGGAAATTAAATATAAAAAATGTCAACAAAAACAATTGTCGGCCAAGTCCATATTAAGTCGCAATGCTCACATTTACTAAAAGAAAATTACGATCGTATTTCCGTAATATTTTCAGCAAAATTATGTGAACATAGTGTAAAAAATCAATCAAACGATGATATTGTTTTATACGATGTTGTATTAACCGTGCCAAATGATTGTGAACGATCACCCAGTAACGATTTTATATCTAGATTACAGGTAAGTGAAGAAACAATCATTTTTAAAAACTAGGACTGAATTTTAATAAAGTCTTGTGGTAGCATATTAAAACGCGTTCTTTTTATATCAAATGTAGGACAAAACTTTTACTTTTGTTTCGCCAAATCCGCCTTCAATCGACTTCATATTAATGACAAAAAAAACTATTGTTCTTTTTGTAGGTAAAAATTATTTAACAAAAAAAAATTTGCACACAAACACCAGAAAAGGCAATAGACGAGAATATGATTGTGTAGTGAAAGGTATTATTATTTGAAGGTTGTAAGAAGCATCCTGGTTCAATGATTAGGACAAAAAAATTCTTAAATGTCCCTTTTGAAATTGTAATAAAATAATTTATTATTAATGTCCATTTAATACTATGAATTTGTAATTTTTTGTTCTGATAGTAGAATTGAACTAGTAGAATATGAACTAAAATCAGCGATGGTCATAATGTAAATGAGAAAAAAATCGTCTAATAAAGTGAACTGTGAGAGATAGAAAAAGAGAACGGTGTCCTCGTGACGTCAGTGTGGAGATCCGGGTCGTGTTGTGGAGCATTCAATAATAATAATAATAAAAATGATGATGATGACGACGGCGACGACTACTAATTTCTGAGGGACGGACGGTCGCTGAACTGTATTGGCCATAGGTCAACAATATTTCAAATAGTAAAATCAGCCCCACATGTACACCATTTTTTTTTTGTATCTAAAAATAATCCACAAAATAAAGAAATTGTTATACGCAGTTTTGCGCCCCAATTATTTTTAGCCCGATAATTAAATTTCTGTACATTTTTTTCTTCTCCCACCGTTCGCCCCTCTTTCTTTTAAACTTCTTCATTACACTCGAAATGTTTTGACCCTCTACTTCAATATCATATTATAGGTCCGGTTCTGAATTCGTCTATATGTGTTTCATTCATTATTAACGGTTCTTTAGTTTCTGTGTATTAATTTTCGTTGGATTCGTCCGTCATCATCTCCGTACTGTACGTGTGTATGAGTATCTGTGTGAATGTATATGTGTGTTGCTGGACCTCGTTCTCTCCATAAACATCCGGTTCAATTCTAATGTAGTACATCTATCTTTACGTAAATCCAATTAATATTATTGTGCGCACCAGTAGTTTAATAATAAAAATATTTAATGTGTGCGTTTATTGATAATATTGTTGTTTTATTAAATTAAAATATATGTTTAGTGTTTTTATTTATAAAATATGGACCAGGATGTCTATTATTGCAAGACACGAAATGGACATTAGTTCCGGCTGCTTCTTATAAAGATATGACAGTAGCTATACAGGTATAAATATTGAAAATTGTATAAAAAATTATTTGTGGTTTTATGTAAATGGTTTTCCCATTAATATTAATTTGAAATTTAGCTATTTGTTGGGTATTTTTCACGATTTCAAAGAATTAACTGTACATTCTTGTATATGTTTTTTTTTTTGTTATAGAAATATGTAGATGATATTTGTGGTGAGGGATGCGCGGGTGCAGTAGCTGGTGAAGATTCAAGTTATGATTCAGACTATGAAATTGATCAACAAAAACAATCGTCATCATCATCGTCGGCTAGGCACCAGGATGTCTCTCGTACAACAAGTGATACACTTGCAGCCGAATATGCTGAATATGTACAAACTGTACCAGTACCAGAAATATCACCCGGATATACAGCCAGGTACATATTATATGAGGAAATAAATGACCCACCCTAAATGGAAAACTAGCCAATTCATAATGATGATATTTACGATCGCAGAGGCACACTTATATTTTACAGACTATTGTTGAAAAAGTCGATTTTATATATAGGATTTTTACGATAAGAAAAAGCCCACGTGACTTTCTGACGTATTACGAGATTGCCACATCATGTGTTAGTGTAAAATAGGCATAACCTAAATACTTTTTTTTATACATACATTTGAATCAGCGAATCTTAAATGTTGCATACATACGTTATTAATTCATTTGAAAAGTATGGAATATGTCTTTATTTGTTTATTTTCAAATTTTTGAAAGTCATGTGACATTAAAGTTATAACAGGATGATTGTAGGAATTTTTTGTGCGGTTTGTTTATGAGTTTTCAAAACCAATTTGATTACCAAACTTTGGTATCTGTTTAATAAGAAGCTGATATCAATTTTCTGCCTAATTAAAAACTTATTTATAAAACAATTTAATTTTTTTTTTATTTTTGTTTATTTCAGGGTAGAATTCGCATTAAAATTAGGCTATACAGAAAAACTAGTACAAGCAGCATTACAAAAACTGGGTCCATCACCGACACAAAATGAATTATTAGCTGAATTAA